>SDVV010009472.1:0-16693 GCA_016164225.1 Gammarus roeselii | reverse complement strand
ACCGTATACTCACCAGCAAGGTAGTGACACCGTATACTCACCAGCAAGGTAGTGACACCGTATACTCACCAGCAAGGAAGTGACACCGTATACTCACCAGCGAGGGAGTGACACCGTATACTCACCGGACTAGACCAACCAACACACGCCCCAATCCACCCAGGACCCCTGCGGGTCTAACGATACACAGTTATAAAACTAATATAAAACAGATTACCACGAAAAAAAAAGGACACAAACAAACACCGGGATCCAGAGAAGAAGGAATAGCAAAATACCCAAATAAAGTTTAATGATCTCCCAAACAAACAATGAACAATCATCCACCCACCCGAACGTAGGGCAACTGAAGAGTTGCGGCGAGTAGGTTCAATGTAGATCCAGAGTAGGTTTAACGTAGATTTAGGAGGAAGAAGCAAAGTTTCCAGAATTCAGAGGGGCCTCAAGTGGGCCACACAGTTTATCAAGATGGTCCCGAAGGGTCTAAAGGGTGTCCCAAAGGGCCCCCATAAATCCTCCTGGTCTTCCAAGTCCCCCGGGTCCCGAAACCCCGAGTCCCCCAAGTCCCGCGGGTCCCACGAGTACCCCCTCCCTGGGTCACCTTGTCTCAACCAGCCTCGATATATATAATAATAACAAATGCAAAATTTATCACTATGAAAAAAGGGCAGAGAAAAATAATAGAGCCCAAGCAGGAAGAAATAATAAAATACTAAAATAAAGAGTTAATGATCTATAAAATGAATAATCATCCATCCACCACAAGGAATGGAGCGGAACGCGCCGGTTGTGATACGCAAAGCATTGTTTGCGATGGTCGAGAGTAGTTTTGGCTGCAGATCCGTAGACAACGGCTCTGTAGTCCATGCGCGATCGTATTATTGCTCTGAACAACGTCGACCTTTTGCATCGAGTCGGCAGGGCTGCTATGTGGGGTCGCCACGTGAGTTTAGGATCCCACACAAGACCCAGGAATTTGATAGTTTCTTTGTATACTAGAGGTGAGTTGTGCAGCGTTAGGGCTGGTTTCAGGTGTAAACGGGGCACAAGGGTAAAGTGCATGCTTTTAGTTTTAGAGGGCGAGAATCGGAATCAGTTTAGGGAAGCCCAGTTCCCGAATAGGTTTAGGCACTTATGGAGTTCATGTTGAATTGTTATGAGGCTGGGGTGTCAGTAGCTTATTTGTAGGCCGTCCACGTATAGCGATGAGAGCAGTCTTCCGTCTCTGGGAAGAATGTCGGCTAACTGATCGGTTTTGAGGATGTGACACTGAGGACGCTTTCCAGGGGAACGCCCATTTCTTGCAGATATGACGGAGACTGAGTGTCGCCAACCTTGACCCTGAAGGTGCGATTTTGTAGAAATTGATGGATGAAAAGTGGTAGCCGACCTCTCAAACCTTTACGGTGGAGATCCTTCATGATCCCGTATTTCCACGTAGTGTCGTATGCTTTTTCAACACCGAAAAATATGGAAACCACATGGGCTCTTCGGACGAAGGCCTGTCTAATGTCTGATTCTAGTTGTACGAGGTGGTCCGTTGTGGAGTGGCGCTAACGGCCACCGCACTGGATGTTGTGAAGGCCTGCATGCATTTCAAAGTAGTCGACTAGGCGTGAGTTCATCATTCATTCCATAGTCTTACATAGGACGCTAGTTAGGGCAATGGGACGATAGTTATGTGGGTCGCTGTGACATTTTCCGGGTTTGGGTATCGGGATAATTACTGATTCCCGCCATTGGTTGGGAAAGAATGAATTTGAATACAGCATATTGAACACATTAAGTAGGTGCTGGAGAGCGTTGTCAGGAAGGTGTTTGATCATGTTGATGTGCACTCGGTCCGGCCCGGGTGAGGTTTCACGAGTGTGGTCAATTGCATTTTGTAGTTCATGGATGGAGAGAGGTTTGTTGTAGAATTTTTCATTTGTGGAAGTGAAGTCGATATGCTCACTTACTCTTAGGATCTTTTCCTGTTGGAAAGAAGCCGTATAATTTGTTGATTGTGATAGTTGGCTGAAAGTCTAAGCTAGTTTGTCCGCGATGTCCGCGTATGAAGAATAGAGTGTCTCCGTCCGACAGTATGTGGATAGGTCGCTCGGGGCGACCTTGGATAAGTCTGATTTTTTCCCACACTTGGGAAAGAGGGGTGTTTCGATTGATTGTGTCAACTAGCTGGGTCCAGCTTTCTCACTTCTTTTCCACACTAAGTTTGCGGAACACGGCAGCTTCCCTTTTCCAGGCTACTCGGTTCCTGGGGGAACGTGCGCGGCGGAAGGCCTCGCACATCGTGTCACGCCGATCCCTTGCTTCTTGTACCTCCCGGCACCACCAAGGTTTTGGGGAAAAGGTTGAGGGTACATATTGGGGAATGCATGCAGTAGCTGCACTTTGGAATTTTCCGTATAGATGTATGATAAGGTCGTGCTCTGAAATATCTTCGAAAAGACCCTCCACATCGTCCCATGCGACATGTGTCGAGTATTCCTCCAAGCTGGCTTTCCGGTAGTTGAATCGAAGTTCTTGTGTGTTAGGATTGTTTGGTCGGTTAGTAAGGAGCGATATGATCACTGGGTTGTGATCACTGTCATGTGTTGAAGGCAGGACTCCCCCAACGAGTTGGGGAGCTAAAGTAGGGGAACAGATTGATAAATCGACGGCGGTTTCACTTTCGAGGGTGATCCGTGTGGGTTGTCCGTCGTTAAGAAGGACCAGGTTGTGAGTGTCTATGGTGTTGGCCATTATCACCCCTCTGGGGTCCGTTCTCACGCATCCCCACACTTCGTGGTAGCTATTGAAGTCTCCAAGGAGGAATACGGGATGATGCAGTTGGTTAAGCAGATCGGTCATTAGTGCCTCTGTGAGGTCGGGGTTACGTGACGAGTAGATAGATACCACCGCAATAGGTCTTGAGATACATATCTTAACTGCGACAGCTTGGAGTTCTGTTCTCAGAGGGAGGAGGTGATGAGGTATGCTTTTGTGGATCATAAGTGCCACTCCGCCTTGTGCAGTCACATTATTGTGGCCTTCGCGACGGTGTATGACATATTTAGGGATAGAAAAGGTGGCTGTGCCGCGGAGTTTGATCTCCTGGAGGCCTACCACCAAAGGTTTATGGGTGGAGATTAGCGATTCCACTGAACGTAGACACATATATTTGTATTTGCTTCCATGTTCCACTGGAGTCCCAACGCGAAGTTAATGCAGACTCCCCCGTAGGGCGGTGTAGACGCATATACTTACCCAGGAGCCGGCTCCTGGACCTTCCTAATACACTCCGCCTAATGCTTACCGAGTTCGCTCGCAAGTAATTCAGTGCGGAACCGCATCTTAACTACCTTCGAGAAACCAACCACTTAGCTGAAATCTGATCTACTGTGAATTTATCATACATAATAATGCTTACTGATAGACTCCTTCTTGGAAGACCACCGTTTTCCTTGCTTACTGTGAGTAGAACTCATCTGCAACCTAAGCATACCACGAGTCGAAACATTCCCGCTGAGTGACAATGACTTGATGCAGCGCGGGCTGCTGGTTTGAATCCAGTGCACTTGAAAGAAATAACACTCTAAAATAATATAGTCTACTGCGTAAAGTCAATGTGTTTTACGCAATGGATGTTTAAGGGATGCGCGAGTGCTACAGGAGATACAGAAACTCTCAAGGTCCTGAGGCCATATGGTGCCAGCACCCCTGGGTGGCAGCAAGAAGCGTTATCACTCAACCTACCCTACTCCAGCCCATTAGATTCTCTGTCGTCCTTAAGATAACGGGAGTAATGCGCCCATACACCTATTGAGGGATAAGATGTAGAAGATACAAGAAACGGGAATCCCATGCATGTGATCTACACTCAGTGTAGGCAATATCGCGCATGCAAACAACATGAATGGAAAGAAAAAAGGTTGCATGAAAAAAAAAACGCGGTCACGCAAGAGGAAACATTTCAGAACCAATGTGGAATGAATTTGGGCGAGTTGATATAAAAGGAAATTTGGGAAAAGTTAATGAAAGCTTAAACTAAACATAAGATGCAATTGAGGTTAATAAAAGTCAAGTAAATTCAGGATGAGGAGAGAGAAAAGGAGACCTAGTGCATGGTGGAGAAGAGGGGCGTGTGAAGGGAAATAAGGATGTTCACCTACCCAATTGGGTTGTGACACCAAGCGGACCGTGAACCTAATAGATACATTGGAAGAGGAGTTGAATCGAACTTTTGGTATTTGACTTTTGCGACTCAATCCTTGTATATTTGACTTACACGACTGAAAAACTAAGAAAACAAAAAGGACGAGTCAATACTGTTTCCTTAAGGTTCAATAGCAATACTGAATGCCGACAAAGAAGTGCTGAAAAACAAAACCAACAGCACTGCTGAAGACCTCAGTGTATGAGGTAATGCAGAAGCTGTTCCAGCACGTTATTGAGACGCTAGCAGTTCAGTCAATGTATAAACCTCAAAAAAGTATTAAGAGAAGGATCTCGCATTAATACATTATATACTACATTTGAAGTTCAGAAGGTGTAGATACGGAGACTGTGGCTTAGTAGCTCTGGGAGATATGTTGCTCTTTGCACGAGTATCAATTAATCAGCACAGTAAACGCCAAGTTTACCAGCTCAACTAAGAATGTTGTCAGAATTTCCATGTCAATCAATAATAACTTGGCTAGGAAACAACTCGGCCGTCAAGGTTTCAAATACTAGTAGTAGGGACGTCAAATGATCAGTAGGCAAAATTTTTATTGAGACAATATTATATTTCATTTTTTATACAAGGTCGCTTTTAAAAAAATTGTCACAAATTTGTAAGTTTACCTAATATGAGGAACAAACAAAGAAAAAAGCCTGTGTGGCCAGTCCCTAAAGCTGACCATTTGAAGCCTAGCTGTTGACAGACTGTCAACTACTAGGAGCTGATAGATCATCTAGTGACACCAAAACAATCAAGTGGCGTATTTCATTGCAGACCTAATCGAATGTACAGTGAACTCACGATGCAACAACTCGGAAGTGCGACTAACAACAAAGATCAATTCTAAAATGTGTTCAGATTATATTTAATTTCAAGAACATATACTGCAAGAATCCATTCATCGATTTGGATAAGTTGGATCAGTTTTCCACAACATAGTAATTCAGATGGCAATGTTGCTCAGTGGTGATTAGTCACGAATTGAAAAACAATAAAAGCAAACAATGAATTTTTTATCTTCTTATTAACATAATACAGCAAGCTTGAGTTGAAACACACACATTAACGGAATGAAGTAAATCAACGCTTTTACCTCTTTACGCAGTAATCGAAATTAGCTACGGTGGAGCAACATCTTTCAACATGACTTGAAACTAAAACTAGCTAACTAAATAAATTTTCGAATTAAAAATACGCCAACTTAGAACAAACTCGGATGCTTCTTCAGAATGACTGCGTGCAAGGACACAAAAAATAAGTATCTTTGATCACAACACTATTCTTATAAACTGTTGTCAAAATATAAAGAAGAGCATCCACAATTGATATTGCTAATAATGATACAATTTATTATAGACCACTATTAGGTACTGGCAGCAGTGTTCCTAGACAACACACCCGAATCAAGGTCGGAAGCCAATAGCGCCAGCGGAATGCAGAATGACACAAGCGCATTCATGAATTCAATAAACTCAATTATCCAGGACAGGGTCACGTCAAAATGAATTTCTACGACAAAATAAAAAGGAGAAAAAACAAACCTATTTGATATGAACTTAGAGTAAATAGCTAAAGCCTAATTTGTTACTGGTGGCAATAGTGCACCGAGAAAAAACAATCAAACCAGAGTGTTTGCTGGAACTCAATTTACAAATAAAAGTGGAAGATAAGTGATCATATAATTTTTAAACTTGGAAGTTATTTAGAATTAAACATCGTCCGATAGTATTGGAACGATTGTGTCTCTCGCATTGTATGTTAATATTAATACTGAGCAAGACTGGATGACAGCATGAAACTATGATGAAATAAGATTCAGGTTTGATTTCACAAGAAAGAAATCCATTAGTTCTAAGATTGTCTTGTGGTGGGAGATTCGAATTCTGATAGTCTTGTGTTGAGGTAAAAGAATTCTGCTACCGTAACCCTTTGCGAGTCGGAAAAGGCGACTTGCAGGGGCGGAGCGAGAAGACTAGGGATCCTTTCTTCAGTAAATTCCTCCTTCAAAGATGGCAATACGAGCAGGGGGAGGAGAGGCTCACGCCTCTCTGAACCCTATTGTTTGGTTCGCTGAATGTGTAGTATGAACAACAGTTACAGATACAGACACTAGGCCGCATCCCCCAGAAAGGGAAGTGGCCGACGGCAAGGCGCACCTCACACCCTCATACTCACACAACTTAGCCCTTTTGTGCTGAAGGGTCCGGCCGGTACCCCCTCAAAATACACTCAGGGTCACGAGTGCAGTCAGAGGATCCGTTGTGAACAGCAGGGACCGACAGTTTTCACTGGCATACCCCCGTCACGTCATGATGGCCGAACCCCCCCCCACCTACGACCATCTCGACAACGGGATGCCAAGGGCGGGAAAGCACATCAGAGCAGCGTCAAAATCAACCATTCACAACCATTCTCCACTCACGCCTGTTCATTGCACGCTCTCTCGCCACCTCCACATTCATGTCTCTCCTTCCCAACGTCTGCTTCAGACCATCCATCCACCCAAACTTCGGTTTACCTCTAGGCCTGCAACCAAATGCCTCAGCATTCATCACTCTTTTCACCAATCTCCCTTCATCCATCCTCTCCATGTGCCCGAACCATCTCGGAACACGCGAATCCACTCTGTCCGCCAACTTCTTCACCATCCCTGTTCTGTTTCGAACCACGTCGTTGGTGATCTGGTCTCTCAGCGTTACTCCAACCATGCTCCTCAAACATTTCATCTCGAAAACATTCAACCTTCTTCTCTCCTCTGCTCTCACCCCCCAAGCCTCAGCTCCGTAGAGCACAGTTGGGACAACAACACCCTCATACAGCCCTCTCTTTGCTTCCATCCCCAACGTCCAACAGCTCATTACACTCTTTAGTGCACCCAACACTTTACATCCCTCCTTCACTTCAGTTCCCACTAGTTCAGTTATCTCCACATGGGAGCCCAGAAACTTAAAACACTGAACTTCCTCCATGAGCTCTCCATTTAGGGTAACACTAATTTTGCTCGCATCGACATTCCTCGAGCATCTCATTACTTCACTCTTGCCGAGGTTCACTCGAAGCTTCCTCCTCTCACACACTCTGCCAAACTCAGACACTAGCCTACATAGCTTCTCCTCCGAATCCGCAACCAGGGCCGTATCATCAGCAAATAGCAACTGGCTCAACTGCCAACTCCGCCCATTAGCTTCCAACAGTTCCAAGCCATGACCCAGCACACTCGCGTTCACCTCCCTGACCACTCCATCCATATAGAAGTTGAACAGCCAGGGAGACATCACGCAGCCTTGTCTCAGTCCCACTTTCATTGTGAACCAATCACTCACCTCGCTCCCCACTCTGACACATACTCGGCTGTTAGCATAGAAACTCGCAAACGCTTTCAACAGATGTCCGCCCACTCCATACAAACGCAACACCCTCCACAGCGCTTTCCTGTCGTGTGCCTTCTCCAGATCCATGAAGGCCCAGAACACATCCTTTCCTTTGGCAAGGTCCTTCTCACAGACCTGTCTTACTGCAAAAATCAGATCGGTATACCCTATACCACTCCTAAAGCCACACTGTTCCTCTCCAATTGCGCAGTCCGTACAGTCTTTAATCCTTTTGATCAGCACTCTCGCGTACAACTTACCAACCACACATAACAGACTGATACCTCTCGAGTTGCAGCATTCATTTTTATCCCTTTTGCCCTTATATAGCGGAACGATGAAGGCACTGCGCCACTCACTCGTTACCACGCCTACCACAAAACACAAGTTCAGTAACCTCACCAACCATTCGACAATCGTTACTCCACCCTTTTTCAGGCACTCGGTCGCAACGCCATCCAAACCAGGGGCTTTTCCTGCTTTCATCACGTCCACCGCCTCCTGCACCTCTTCCCTGGTAATGTCCACAACAAGTATTTCTGCCAAAACAGGCATCCGAGCACCACCACCCACAGCAACAATGTCAGCCTCTCTGTCATCCTCGACATTCAACAACTCATCAAAATACTCGGCCCACCTCTTCCGTACATCACCACTTTCCCACAACAACTGGCCGTTTTCATCTCCCCACTTCCTCCTTTCCAGTCTCTCCCTTTCTCACCCTCTCCACCTCTTTCCAGAACATCTTTTTATTCGCCTCAAAATTCTGGCACAACCGTCTGCCCCACCTGGCATCAGCGGCCCTCTTCGCTCTCCTCACCACCCGCTTCACCTCGTTTCTCCTCTCTTTGTAGCTTTCATGAGCCACCTCCGACTTCACCTGCAACCACTCCTCAAACGCTCCTCTTTTCCGTGCCACCGCCAGTTTGACCTCCTAGTTTCACCACTCGCAGCCTTTCCTCCTGACACGGCGCGCACCACACACCTTCTTCGCACGTCTCAGCAACGCATCCCTTAACGTCTCCCATTCTTCCTCCACATCTCTCAGGTCCTGTCCTTACACGTTGTCATATTCTTCCTTCAACGCCTGCTGGAACTCCTCGGCTCTACTTTTCACATTCAGTCCACTCACTTTCACTACATCTCTCTCCCACCTCCCACTCGTTTGTTGCCCTACCACTTCCGCTCCACTCTTAATCTACCTTCCACCAGCAGATGGTCAGACACTCCTCCACCCTCCCCTCTCAAAACCCGCACATCCAACAGCCTCCCCACCACTCTCCTCGATATCAGCACAAAATCCATCAGTGCTCTCTCCACCATCGCACCATGTGCCATCCTTACCCATGTGTACTTGTGAATATCTCGCTTCTTGAACAAACTGTTCCCGACAACCAACTCCTGCTCCATACAGACCCATCAGGTTTCCTCCACTGTCATTTCTACCGGGTACACCAGATACTCAAGACACTGAACTTCCTCCATGAGCTCTCCATTTAGGGTAACACACTAATTTTGCTCGCATCGATATTCCTCGAGCATCTCGTTACTTTACTCTTACCCACGTTCACTCGAAGCTTCCTCCTCTCACACACTCTACCCAACTCAGATACTAGCCTACATAGCTTCTCTGAATCCGCAACCAGGGCCGTATCATCAGCAAATAGCAACTGGCTTAACTGCCAACTCCGCTCTTTCGCTTTCAACAGTTCCAAGCCACGACCCAGCACACTCGCGTTCACCTCCCTGACCACTCCATCCACATAGAGGTTGAACAGCCAGGGAGACATCACGCAGCCTTGTCTTAGCCCAACTTTCACTGCGAGCCAATCACTCACCTCGCTTCCCACTCTGACACATGCTCGGCTGCCAACATAGAAACACTGCACCGCTTTCAACAAATGTCCACCCACTCCATACAAACGCAACATTCTTCACAGCGCTTCCCTGTCAACCCTGTCGTATGCCTTCTCTAGATCCATGAAGGCCCAGAACACATCCTTTCCTCTGGCAAGGTACTTCTCACAGACCTGTCTCACTGCAAAAATCTGATCGGCACACCCTCAACCACTTCTAAAGCCACACTGTTCCTCTCCAATTACGCAGTCCGTACAGTCTCTAATCCTCTTGATCAGCACTCTCCCGTACAACTTATCAACCATACATAACAGACTGATACCTCTCGAGTTCAAGCATTTATTTTCATCTATTTGCTCATATATAGCGGAGAGAGATTAGAGTGACGAGGCTTTCTAGTGCGCTGGAGTCATCGTCCTTCTGGCGCCGAATGTCAAACCAGCAAACAGTGCTGCATCAAGTTAGTCTTTGTTTTTCTTCTTTTTCAATGTTCGAGTTAAGGTATACTACTGTGCAAAGGCAAAGTTCTTTGCGCGGTGAACGTCTATGGTATGTACGGGTTCCACAGGAGGTACAGAAACTCCTAAGGTGCTGAGGCCATATGGTCCCAGCATTCCCCGGATGGCAGTAAGGAGGAATAACACACTACCTACCCGGCTTCAGAGCCCCAAGGATCCGCAGTAGTCCTTAAGGTGCGGGCTACGCGCTCCAACACCTGCTGAGGGGGAAGATGAAGAAGAGACAGAAAACGGGGATCCCATGCATGAGATCTACACTAAGTGTAGGGAACTTCACGCATGAGAACAGCAAGAATGGAAAGAAGAAGGAATAGTCGTAGAAAAAGGCTGCATGAACGAAAGAGCGCAATTTGGCTGTTATTTGCCACCAAAAAGGAGAATAGTTAGAACCGGTGTGTGAATGTTTGAGTGTGTGTCTGTGTGTGCGCGCGTGTGTGTTTGTGTGCAGTGACTATTAGGAGAGTTGTTAACAAGGAGTCTGAGACAAGTTTAAGGAAATTTGAACTTAACATAAGATGCAAGTGAGGTAAATAAAAAGTCAAGCAAATCAGGATGGGGGTGTTCACCCCCCGGATGGGTCGTGACTCCGTGCGGCCCGTGAACCTAACAATGGCCTAGGGGGGGGAGGGGGCATATATAGCGGAAAAATGCAGGCACTGCGCCACTCAATCGGAACCACACCTGCCACAAAACACAAGTCCAGTAACCTCACCAACCATTCGACAATCGTTAGTCCACCCTTCTTCAGGCAATCGGTCGCAACGCCATCCAAACCAGGGGCTTTCCCTGCTTTCAACACCTCCACCGCCTTCTGCACCTCTTCCCTGGTAATGTCCGCCACCAGTAATTCTCCCAAAACTGGCATCCGAGCATCACTAACCACAGCAACAATATCAGCCTCTCTGTCATCCTCGACATTCAACAACTCATCAAAATACTCTGCCCACCTCTTCCGTACATCAATACTTTCCAAAAACCACTGGCCGTTTTCATCTTCCACCACTTTCTCCTTTCCGGTCTCTCCCTTTCTCATCCTCTTCACCTCCTTACAATATTAATTACGATAGAATTATCGACCGTTCGAAGAGTGAGATAACACTCTCAGGCGTGACGTCACGTGATGTACCATACTGAATTGACACTAGTTTGTTTTCCAAAACTATTTGAAGCAACAATCAGCATCATCATGAGCTAGCAGTGCGCTACATGTTTTGAGACACCCCAGTTATGTAAGAATTAGACACCCCAGTTATGAGAACGTGAGCAGCTCAGAAATCCTGCAAGTGCAACAAGACGTCGTCCTGCGACGCGGTCTGCACCTCGATCTGTTGTTCTGAGGCTTGGTCCACGAAGTGCAGAAGAGGAGCAGCGGATACCTCTGCATCTCCCTCCTCCTGGTGCTGCTCCTCTTGCTGCTGTTGTTGCTGTACTTGCGTTGCGTGTTGCTGTACCTGATCAGCATGGTCAATTCGGATGTGGTCCAATACCTGAAGGATGAGAGCAGACATTGCCACTACAGACACCTGCAGGAATTATCCACCAATAAAACAATAAAAGTTAAACTGTTCTAGGCAAGTCCGTTCCATTTTCTTGTAGCAAATCTGACATTGGAAACTGCTACATAGAATACATTGCAATTTCAGGCACAATAGGGAATGATATAATGATTCTTATAATACATTACCATCAAGTCTTATGACTGGATGAACAATACTATAAACTGTACCGTCTTTATTATCTCTGAAAAGGATTATTCGATTTTTTTTAATAGTTCAAACGAGTGCAAAGTTTCAAAATACAATGCGTTATTGCTCTCAAACGGTCATGGATAATTGGAAAAAAGAATTAGTAATGTTGGAAGGAACCTAGTCTACATAGTAATGTTGGAGGGGACCATGAGCAACGCAAACCAATGGTCAGGTGACTGTGGATGATCCTCAGAGTGCCGAAAACGACGTCTTTGTGACATAAGGCAGTCAGGCATGATTGCAAGGCTGCATTGGCAATGAGTCGTGGCTTCTTGGATGTAGCCATCAGCCAAACCAACAGACTCGTAACCTAATTGTGGGCAGACGACCTTCTCCTTTGGGCCAGCACTGAGGTTTCTTTCGTGATGCGATCTGAAGCAGGTTCTTTAGTAACATATTCCCGTAAAATTCTGCGTGAGTAAATGCCAACGCGTGTTTCGAGTCCTCACGCACCACACTTCATCTAGTTCACTATCAACCTTCTACTGATTATGGAATAAATGTGAGAATTTGTGACACTAAGACTAGAAGGAGTCTGAGTGATTGACAGGAATTACTTTCCAGCATCCAGGGCAGGGACTTAGGGTGAAAAGCGTGACTTTTTTATAGATATATAACTAATCTATACAATAGTGTTGGAACATTAAAAGTGCAGTAAAATTGATCTTTCAGGAATAGAAACAAATATTTCAAGAAGCTTGTATTTTTAATGAGTAAAATGTTTAATAAAAAAACTAGCTTTTCCTTTACATTTCTAGTCACTAACTGCTGGTGTTCATAAACTAGCATCCCAACTAGCGTCATTCACCTGCTGCTGTCCACGAACTAGCAAGACGACTTCCATAACTGCTCTGCTCTAGTCTATAAACTAGCTTCAAGACTACCATCACTCACCTGCTGCTTCTTGCTGTACATTTGTCCACATTCCTCGCACTGGAAGACGGGCCTGTTACCCGAGTGAATTTTCATGTGTGAGCTCAAATGGTTCTCCGTTTCGAACCTCCGTCCACACATTTCACATCGATTATCAGCTTTGAGTAGCCCACTCGCTCCCGTTGCGACCTCCGTATTGCTGCTGCTGGAACTCGTGGTCACAAACTTGGCGTTGTCAGGAAGGATGCTTGTGTTATCTAGACTAACAAAACTGTTACCAACTTGGACCAGATCATTGGCTACCTGCATCATATCAGCATCTACGTGAATCATGCTGCCGCCATCCATTATTTCTTGACTGGTCATCTCAACCATCTGCCCATTTTCCATGTGCACAACGTTGCTGTTAATGACCATGCTGGTACTGGTGTTAGCCGCGGCGGTATCCTCCATCAAGTGGTGGCCGCTACCGCTGCTGCTCGACAGATTCACAAACTGAGCGTTCTGTGTCTCAACCTTCTCTAGAAAGTTCAGTTTCTTGTTGAAGTCAAATTTGTTTCCCTTGTGGCAGAAATGGATGTGGCTTTGCAAGATCTCTTCAGTTTTAAATCTTCTGTTGCACAAAACACAAACGTTTTTCTCTGTTTGTTTCAGATAACGCATGTAGGGTCCCTTGGCATTCTTGCGAGAATTCTGTTTAAACGAGTTAGCCTGTTGCCGCTCCAAATCTTTATTACCTTTAGGCATAAGGTGAGACCTCTCAATATGGAAATTGAGTCTGTAGGCAGAAAAGAACACTTTGAAGCAGGTTGGACAGACTGCAATATTTGCCACATCTCTTTCTTCTTCGGTGTGTTCCATGATATGATCACGGAAGCTGGAAGCGGTGTCAAAATCATATCCACAAACCTTGCATGTAAAGAGATCAATTTCGTTGTGGTTCAGGTTAACACGGTGCAGTATCAGATGGTCTTGGGTATAAAAATAGACGTGACAGGTCTTGCATCCAATTTGCAAATCATTGACAGATTTGATTTTGTGGGTTGTCTTCAAGTGTTTCTTGTAAGCATCCAAAGTGAAGAAACTGTCTGAGCAGTATGAACAAATGAAAGGATGATGCGGCCTGTGTCTATTCATATGGTCGTACAACTGATCGTTGTTTGTGAACTCAACAAAGCACACAGGGCACTCAGGCGTTTTCTGACCATGTGTTTCAATCCGGTGCTTCTCAAGAGCATCTTTATCCGAGAAGTTGGCTTTGCATTTGTTGCACGTCTCCTGCAGAACGCCGAGATGTACCTTCATGTGTACGAACAGTGCCAGCAACGTCTTGGCCTGGTAGTTGCAGTAGCTGCAGCTCTTGTAGAGGTGCTTCTTGGTACCGCCAACCTCCGGCCGCCTGATATCCATCATTTCCAGAAACTGGTCTTGCGACAGAACAATGTCTGGCCGTGAGTCCTCTAGGGGTTCATGCTCTCCGCTCAGGTCTAGGGCAAGGCGTTTGGCGGCAGGAAGTCCCAGTCTGGCGTCCTCGTCTAGTAGCGCTCGCCTCGTGTTGGCTGACCGCAACACGTCGTCCAAACTCTGTACGAGCACTTCGCGCACGCGGCTGCCACGTAGTTGAGCGTTCACAGACCCGATGCCGGCCATCCCATGCCCTCCACCTCTTGCATCACCTGCCGAGGGGTTGGAGCTTCCTCCGCCACCGCTTGATGATACCACAGCACTCTGAGTGGTGGTGGAAGGAATGTTCCAGTTACTCACAATAAACAAGTGTGTTGCATTAGGAGCTAAGCAAGGTTCAGTATAATTAAACAACTGCTCTTTCTGCATGCAGAGCTGTTTTGCAACTGCAACGGATGCAAAACAATTTATTTTTAATAATTTGAACATAATTTATTGGAGTCAGGATATTCAACTAGCTACGGCCGGCGCCCCGCTTCAAAGCCCAGATCCCCACCAACATGTGCATGTTCAACATGGTACGACTGGTGCAGGCCTCTATATTAGACAGACATCCCCGAAAAAATAATGCTGTTTCGCGAGTGCTCTCACAGATCACACATCGAGTAGATCACAGGCAATGGCAACGAGTATATAAAAATAATTAAAATAACTAAAACTGAACCATCAGATCATTATGTGATCAAATTAAGTCTAGATGCTGATATACTGAGAAGTAACTTGGAGAATAAAACTTTCATTGGGAATATGATTTTTTTTTTGGCACTGAACTTTTTTAGTGCAGATATAAATTGGGTAAATATACACAAATTAGTGTCTAATATTGATTGGAAACAACTCATTAGTCAGTTAACCTGTGTGAAGGAGCAAATAATTACTTTAATGACACTGTTGCACGTGTGTTTACAACATGTGCCAGAAACAAATGATATCCAAACGAAGCCAGTATTATTCAGGAAGGAAAATGCTCATGACAAATGAGAAATTGAACAAAAAGAACATTACAAAGAAGTAAGCCCTTTCAGATGCAGAAAACAAGAGCTATTGTCTTGATTGAAAAGCAGATCAAAAGTTCACACAATCAAGAGAGAAAAGAAAATGAAAAGAAAGCTCATAAACAAATTACTAAAAAGTATATTTTCCTTAGGCAGCCAAATTTTCTACCTCCTAAACTAAAAGTGGCCCCTTAATTGATGAGTCCAGTCATCTGGTAGACAAAAATGGTTGCTCAGCAAAATCCCGAAATTACCTCTGAATTATCATTGACAGATCTCAACATTTAGATGTATGAAATTACAAAAGCTATTGATGACATAGGTTTAAAAGTGTTTACAAGTGTAGGAAGACAAAAACAGGCCTATTGGCCCAAACTAGGTTGCCTTTTGATAGCAAGAGGATTAGTTCTGAACTTGGACGCCTGAGAGAGCTTCATGGGCTATTCCTGTTTTTATAACATCAAGGAAGGGAACGGTTTAGCTATTTGTCGGCGATCTATATAGAACTAATCAAGTCGCGACCTTAAGGTTTTGATGGTATTGTTGTTTACAACCTCTGCTGGAAGTTTGTCTCATTCTTTTTTCAACTGTTTACGTGAAGAAATTGCGCGTGCTATTGAGAAACGATGCCCAATGATTTTGAATCCATTGTTCCTAGTCACTTATTTGTATCTAGAGTGGAAAGGCTCGCTTGGTCGACATTTTCCTTACCCTTTATAATCTTCCGCACTTTGATCATGTTGCCTCTGACTCAACGTTTCTCTAGCAAATAAAGATTGAGTACACATAGCCTGTCTTTGTACGACTTATTTCACTGAGAAGAGATGAGTTTGGTAGCTCTACATAGAACCTTCTCTAATTTAATTACATATTTCTAAGATATGGAGACCAGAATTGAATGGAATACTTGAGATGCAGGCTAACAAATGCATGCGGTTTAACAAATGCTTGGGCATGAGTTCAAGCATTTGTTAGACATAATCATGAGCATAGCATTGCATAACTTGAGCATTGTTAGAAAAGCACCGTCTGATGCTAATATAATAGCTTGTAAGATGTTTATGAACTAAGTAAACATTCTCAAATAAATGATTATGATTTTGTTTACCGAGTGGGTTTTTGTACAAAATAGTGTGGGATATCATACTAACATTTTGTAGCTATTCATGGCAGTAACGTTAGATTGTTTGCTACTTTTTAAGTCGTTACTAATGATGACACCTAAATCTCTCTTTGGTGACAGGAACAAGTTTCTTTCCGGACATTGAATAATTGTGCTTGAGGTTATGAGGACCTATGTGCATAACTTTACATTTGTCTACATTAAATTTTGTTTGCCACTTTTTGACCAATCAACAATTTTGTTCAAGTCTAATTTTTTGATCTGCAGACACTCTAGTTCAGTTTACACTTTTCCTCCTATCTTAGTACTGTCTGCAAATTTGCTAATGTTTGAGAGTACATTGTCATCAAGATCGGCAATGAATATTATGAAGAGAACTTGGACCTAACAGGGATCCTTGAGGCAGGCCGCTTGTAACAATATCACAAGGGGAGGAACCTCCCATAAGTACAGCTTGCTGCTGTCTGTCCGTAAGCCAGCATTTTATCTAGTTGTTAAGCCTGCCTAGAATACCAATGCTGTGCAATTTACTAACTAGGTGTT
>SDVV010009471.1:5575-16693 GCA_016164225.1 Gammarus roeselii | reverse complement strand
TGGTAGGATTAGTGTTATTCCAAATTTCTGGTGGGGCGAGGCGTAGGGATCCCCTAGGCAAAAAGTTGAACGCGCTCCTGGAAGATTATCTGAGTTTGCTCTTACCTGTTCCTTGTCTTATAAATTTGTTTCCGTGTCACGTTTGCTACGTTGTGAGTGTATATATCGTTATATATTTATGGCTGGTTTATTGTTCCTATTTTTTTTTTCTGTGGGCACATATGTGTGTTTTCTTATCTAGTTGTGGTATAATTGACTCAATCGATGCTTGATTGGGTTCGTAGTGGTGGGGGCTCGGGATTTTTTGTATGTTTTGTTCATTTATCACTATATATTCTTTTATAGGATTAGTGTGGTAGGCATGTCTTATAAGTCAATTTGCAGCCTTAGTGTGCGAACGGCCCTGTTTGTACCAGCCTGAAGATAGGATTGCAGGCTAGGTTCTGTGTTTCCCATCTATTTATTTCATATGTATATATTATCTATAGAAATAGTATGGATTATTAGTATGATTACTGGCGAGTTTAGGTATGTATTGTGGGATGATGCAGCACCTACGGTCGAGAATCTATCTACCCCATATTGCATTATCCAGTTTTGAAACATTTATATCGATGTTCCATTGATGCGTTTTTCTAATAGCAAAAATACCTGAACGATATGGATTTACTGTAGGTTAAAGTATTATGTTATATATACTTAGTAATGATCGATTGATTTATGTTGAATTTGCGCATTTTTTTTGGAATTTCGATCAGTTGACGCATACAGTTTTAGGCATTGTAGGGTATTTTAGGTTTGCAGCTTCCACATTATTTCAGGCATAAGGGGGTCGGCTGTTGCATCATTGTGGTAGTTTTTATATGTATATATGAACATCTGTTACGATTTAGCCGTAGTTACTTTAGTTAAATAGATGTTAATTTATCCCTGTTTTGGACAGATGTTGTGGGTAATTTCATTAAAATTTTGTATGTACTATACCGTATTTACTATAGGTTTCAGTTACGTCGCCTGCATGTCTTGGTATCTTATACACATTTCTTGTTTGTTTGGTTAAATGATAATATTCTCATTCATGACGTTTTTAATGTATTTTTTGGGTATGGTAGAGAATTAATCTTCTTGCTTTGTTTCATCTTGTGAGATTCAGTATAGGTTTTTCAGTTTTGTAGGTTCTCTGTTCATTTTCCATCTTCAATGCAATTTGTTGGTTATTTATACAATATCAGAATGTATTCCGTATGTATCTACATTATAGAACATTATTTCAGGTCTAATTTAGGTACATATTGTTCATTTTTAGTGTTTTATGTATCTTCTTTCATCCTGATACAATATTTGACGTAGTTATTATGGATATAGAACAGACGATTTGTTACAAACTTGGTCTTGCTGTTAGGGTATTGTATATTTATTGTACGACCATTCTTCAATATTTAGGAGGAGTTAGAGAGACTCCTAGGCAAGAAGCTCATTCTGTTTATGCTTGTTTGTGTAAATGGACCGATTTATTAGGATGGATACCATAATGTAGTAAATTTTTTATGTAAATTATAGCAGAGTAGAGAACCTTATTTAACTATTTATAAATTTATTGTTGATGTTATGTTTTTTTTTTCACGAAAATCATAGGAATATATGTTTAAGAGGTGTAAGTCCGTACTGCATCTTTGTAGAATTTTCGTCATTGATCCCTAGCAAATGTGTAGTTTAACGTTTAGATGATAATTTACTGGATCGATGGGTCTTAGTGTAGAGGTGATTTATACTCTTTGGTTGTCATTTTGGAGTTCATCTATGTTCAACGTGAATTGTGAACATTCTTGTAGACGTCGATATTAAGTTCCAGTGGTTTGTAAGTGAGGTTATGCGACAAGCTACTCATCGTTGTAGTGGTTTGCTTAAATTGTTAGTGAACAGAAGCCTTGCTTTTTATGGTCGCACTCTCTGAGTCTCATTCATGACCACTGTACATGTGTCTAGATTTTGATTATGTTCAGGATGTATCTTTGATCGATGTTGTTCAGAGACGATGGGTTAACAGATGCGAGGTACGTCCGTGGCATCGTATCATGACTGTGTGTTACCTCTAAATTTGTTATATATCAGTGGTAGATTGCTGACAAGACCTGTAAACTTTCAGTCACCGCTGGCCTATATAATTGGTTGCTCCCCAGCTGCTCAATGGCAACTTCACCTATTCCAGTGAGACACCGAACAACTCTGATTCATAGGTGTTCAGATAAAAATTTATAAGTTTTTACCAGCTATTTTGTCCTCCTTGAAGGATTGAAATCATGAGCCCATATCAAGATCAACCAATCACCTCTACAAATGATATTCTTGGCTCATCATCGCCTATATTAATCGTAAATAAATAATCACTAGTATTCATACTGAATATAATTGTTTAACAAGGTGAACTAAGATCTTACTTGTTTAATCAAAAATCTCATATGCATGAAGTTTAAGGAAAGCAAAGCGACTGTCTTTGATTGGTAACAAATTTAGACAGCAGACAAACTTATCTTGTGTACCTGCAAATCTACGGCGTTCAGTGATAACTGGACCACCTCGGACTTGATGCAGTGACACAATACATCTAATTGATTACGGGAGTCTCATGATCGAGGTCTTCTAGCATAATAACCTGGGGGATCTTTACACATTACAGTTAGCTTTAACAGATCATCAGCCAGTCGGGCGTCTCGAGTTCAGTCGAGGCCTTGGTTCAGTGTTGACTGCGGACCTTACATCACAGATCTGTAGAAAAAAAAAAGTTGAGTGAATTTATTCAATATTAGTTATAATAGATGAAAATGTTTGGAGCAGCACATCCATCATTACAAAAAAAATCATATTCCAATAGTGAAACCATATAAAAAAACATGCTAACGCTTTAACCGCCGTAACACTCACTAACGTATGGGGTAAGCTTACATAAACTTTTTGAACACGAAAGTCCACAAACAAGCGATGACCAAACCTTACTCGAAACTGGTCGATATTACTTGACTTGTAACAAGCGGAGTGAAAAAAATATAAATTTAAATGTAGGCACACAATCTGCTGAAGATTGGTAAAACTACAGGGTCAAGTGGATAGATTTGATAAGGATGAAGGTTAAATCAATGAAGAAAATACCTTTCCAGAACACCGCAATCTGTGCCTTCACTTTTCATCTCTCCCAGACCATATATTTATCCAACCCCGTTTGCACCACCCAAGCCGCTCAGGTCCACTCTGATCCCGTTGAAATTTATGTCCACAGATGAATGTCGGGTCGATGTGGATGCAGTAGCACGAGTCGCCCCGGAGACTGGTGAAGGGCGCGGACTGGAGGAACCCAATCCCGCGCCTACGGTTGCTGCCCACCTACATATGCAAAGCGATGACGACTTCGCTGGCCGACTGCTTGGGTCACATCTTGTGACGCCACCAGTCGAGATAGCGACTTGTTCTATGACGTCGGGACCGACCTTGACCCAGGTGGTTACACTCCACTGGCCGGGCCCCGCCTCATCACAAAGAAGCCGCATATTGGACCCGTGAAGCCGATTCACACTATCTGATCTGTCCAGCACCCACACGCTTCGGCCTGAACCCGTTCTGTCTCAAACAGCCCGAGCCCAGGTCCGAGTGGGAGGTGTAGTTGGATCCTGCGTTGGTCGAGATTGGACAGGATCTGACAAGCGAGTCGCAGCGACGCTCTGAAAAACGCTGAGGCAAGCTGCTGACTGTTGTGTAAACAGTGGCAATGTCTGTCTGGAGAAGTGCGCAGCAGTCTTTATGTGTGTGTGTGTGTGTGTGTGTGTGTGTGTGTGTGTGTGTGTGTGTGTGTGTGTGTGTATGCGAGCTGGTAATACTATTCAAAGGGTCAAGCTGTTGTTCAGAGAATTAACGCCTGTTGTAATTAGGTTAGAGTGATTCATTTAGAGTGGTCCTACTGAGTATGTGTTAGAATAATGACTAGGAATCGTTGTGTTCTGGACGTATAGACTAGCACATATATTTTATATTACTTTACTTCTTGACTATTGTGTCACATAGCACGCAGTCGTGCATGAAAGGGTAGTTAGGTTGTGTCATCTGCGAGTGGGTAGTAACTTGAAGCCAGTCTCAGGGCTTCTCTTGCGTATAAATAAACTACGAGTTCTTTTTGGTGATAAATGGTTTCGGTTTCATCCCCTGCACATAGAAGCGGACGTATTATCCCCCAGACCCAATCAACTGAGTAGCTGGAGAGTGTCATTTGGGTAAACACCTTAGACCCCTCCTGGGTCGGGCGAATTCACAGCTCGTCGGTCATTGATAAGTATCTATCGGTACAAATTTTGATTGCCTTTGATTTCTTTGAATTGATTCGGGGGCTACAAGTGGATTCTCCACGATATGGATGACCACTATCACTTAAGACGGCACCCCAAGACATTTTAAGTCAAAACAGCGCCTCATAGGAGCGGAACACCCTTATAAGGATGTCCACTATCACCTAAGACGATCCTTTAGGTAATTCCAACACAAATCAAAACCTAAATACAGTAGAGCATTCTCACTATAAGGTTGAACACAAACATCTAAGAACGATTTTCAATGCCTTAGGCGATCCGTTAGGTGACTGTTTGTCCCAGCAACTGTCAGAAAGACAGACTGGGGATTCCTGCTTTCACTCACTGGTGCTCTTTCAAATAGACCGGACCTTGTGAGCCAGCACAGCTTAAATGATGTAAGCAAGCCCTCCTTAGTGGCAACATCGGGTTAGATGGGGCAATAAACCTAGAACCCTCATGTGCGCCTGTTTGGAATTACGGGTAAGATCAACTTGTGGAATGGGTATATAAGTTGTTTTCTTGTATATAAATTGACTTCCATGAATAACCTTAGAAGCACAGTTATATATATCAAATTATACTCCATAAGGTTTTTATCAATAAACACATTTTTATTAATCAGAATTGTTGACAATCATTGAGGATTTCCGTCCAAAAAGATTATCAGCAAGCCACTTCACAAATATCATACAGACGATATCCTTCAGTGGAGTCCGTCCCTTCTTTCTTTATTTGCTAACTAATATCTAGACTGACTTCGGTCAACTAGACCTATGAATTAACTAAATGGAACCAAACATTCAATTTTTATTCATCTAAATCAATTTACTTACATTTGCAGAAGCTGCTTTGTGTGGCAGAACTAAGAGACATGTCGCGAAGTAGATCTTACTGTTTCAACAAAAGGACTCCTCCTCCAGCCTGACCCCGACGGCTCATTCAGGCTCCCCAGTAGGCAACTGCAATTGGGGCCCTTGGACCAAGCGTGGGATGAGCGGAGGGCGACTATAATAAAGATATTGATCTTCCACCAGTCTGTAAAAAATAATCTTAGAAAACTTGTTTCATGAGGGAACTAGAATATAATTTAATACTCACGTAATCTCATCACAATAAACGCTGCCTCGCCTCTGGCGCTGGTATTGATGCCATTCTTTGTGAAGATTGTCTCAGGAATACATTGGTGAAACTTGATGATGTTACGAGTAGAATGAGCAACACACGCCATCAAAACTCGTAACAATAAAGCACACTGTTGAGAATAAACACCGTAATCAGTTAAGGATGCCATAATTCTGAATAGAGTCAATGACGCCCCTCTCCTAAAGATGTGATATTCTGTTTATATTAAGCAGCTGCCTAACATGATCGCATGCCAGTTCAGCACTGATATCATCAACATCACTTGAAATGACCAATCCGTCCTTGTAAAAACAATTTTTAACTTGGACAGTGGTTAAGATACTCTCCTCGGGTTTATTTATTGTTTTTTTTTTGTCATCTTTCAGATCATTTTTTAACGCTAGTCAAGTTTCCATGTTCCCACTATTTATTATTTTGAACCACATGACTAATTTCTAGCAAGCGTCGGTGTTCTTTACT
Source organism: Gammarus roeselii (assembly GCA_016164225.1). Classification (NCBI taxonomy): domain Eukaryota; kingdom Metazoa; phylum Arthropoda; class Malacostraca; order Amphipoda; family Gammaridae; genus Gammarus; species Gammarus roeselii. The sequence continues at coordinate 10,757 of SDVV010009471.1, read as the reverse complement.
GAAATTTTCCTAGGATGCTGGTAGTCTCGACGTGGGTTGAAGCTCCAAAATTATGGCGTCCGTGCTTTAGTCCCCACGACTGGCATTGTGCATACAGTATCCGGATGAATTTTATACCTTTTATATAATTATTCATACAAGTAAAGTCACGATAAATAAGGCTTAACCTTTCTTAATTCCATCATCTGCTCGTTTCATGTGTTGCCTAAAATTATCTTTCTTTTTCTGTTATTGTGATGAATGAAAAATTGTCATCTTATTATTATTTAGTTACACATTATTCATTGGATCATTTATGTTGTCTCGGTGCTAATTAAATCATGCGTGGGTATGTACAAGGATATCAGTGTTGCGTACATTTGGATATGTTTGCATGTTTTACTCAATAATATGCATGTATTTGTAGAGATCTAATGTATTTTCATCTAGATACATACCTTCTTGTATAAATGTATGTGTATCACGGGTATTCACCATATCAATGCACTAATGCACATGATATTTACATAAAGGGCCTACTTACCTACAATTTCTCTACGTTAGAGATTAAAGTTATCAAATTTTTAAATAATGATGAACAATAATGATGAACAATAATGATGAATATTGATCGTGCGCAAGTCCAGCACTGATATCAACAACACCTCCTGCAATACGTTAAATTGGGCTAAACCTTTCTTAATTCCACCATCTGCTCGTTTCATGTGCTGCCTAAAACTGTTGATAATTTTCGGTTATTTTTGATGTATGAAAATAGTCTACTTTTTATCGTTTATTAACAGATTTTTCGAGGGATAATTCACGTTATTTTGGGGTTACTTCATGTCAGTGGGAGTATATAATGGAATATAGGTGTTGCGTAGATTTGGATGTGTTTCCACGTACCTATTCGTTTATATGAATGAATTTATACAAATACAATATATTTTCTTATCTATCCGTACTCCCGTGTATGGATGGATGTGCATTGAGTATTTGCCAAGTCAACACATCGAGTTAGCCTCCATTTGCACAAAAGGCCTTCTTGCCAATAACTTTTCAACATGAGAAACTTCAATTGTTCCAATTTTCATACAATAAAGAACAATGTTTCCTACAATGTGTACGAGCTGCTTTATAGTATTAATTTCAATTCTAAACTGCCATTCTTTGGTATGATCTGGATGTGTTCAGTCTGCTGCTGCCGCTCTCGCCCGGCCGTGTAATAAAGTATGAGTCATATAATTAAAGTAAACAAGTCTGACTTTACTATTTGAGCAATCTGGATGTTGGCAACGTTGGGAAGGTCCTGAAAGTCTTTCATACCGAAAGCCCGGCAGTAGAGAAGATAGGTCGGAGGTTAGAAGAGAACCCAGCTTGTAGGAGAGCCAGTCTGAAAGCTAACTGCAACTACCGTAGCAGCCACGAAGACCATCGCTATAACATTATCCTTCTCAAGGCGGACCCTGGGGACGACATGAGCTGCTAAACACCGCGTCCCCCTGGCGGCCTACAACGGTCTCCTCATGAGCATGAGCGGCTCTCATCATCTCTCTATGTCTTTATCTATTGTTACGCTCGTCTCATCTTGGTGACCCTGCTGTCCCCAGGATGGTAGATTGCCCCCTACTGTGACGCTCTCAGCTCTTGAAACGGGTGCTTAGAGTAGGAGAACTGGAGATACAGAAGGGGCTAGGGCTAGGTTAGTGCACTGGTTGTCTGCGTAGGCTTCGTCATTTTTCTGATGGCGTTCTCTACCCTCTCAACGATGGGAACATGAATTGACATGTTGGCTACCCAGTACAGGTGGTGCACGGGAGCCGGGAGACACATCAGCAGTGGGATGGTGTACCTCCTGGCAGCTCTGCATCCATCATAACCACTGTGGAAAATGACGGGGCGGTTGGGGAGGAATACTTGGAAAGACCTTTGTTCCCCTACCCGACCAAAAACTGCAAGCTTAGAATAGGGATATTGCACACCCCTACACTTTGCCCGTGATAGTGCGGAATCAGCGGTTGTGGGGGATAGACTTAGGGACAACTAGGTAAAAATAGGCCCTGTCGTATCCCATAGTTTCGGCGCGCATAGAAAGGATACGATTAGGTTTGATAGGACAAAGACTCGCGAGTTGTGTTGGGCGCGTGATAGATATCGGCAACGTTACCTAGAGTAGAGTAGGGACTTTGATAGGTAGGATGTAAATAATTGTGATCTTCAAACTCATCAGCCACCCATAAAAATGGAAGCATAAGTAAAAAACAGTAAAAATACCAATTCAAGAAATTCATTACGCTGCTCGTGCAAAATGGGGTGACTAACCGGGCCGCTGGGGGAACCGCCCCTTACTAAGATGACGCGATTTGGGAAGATTTATTCACGCCTTATTGACAACCGCCAACCACCAGATAGAGCAAAGATATTCCAAACAGTACAGCAGCAACTGTAACTTCCACTCACAGGTCTTGAGCCTGTGAAGAACGGATTTAATGCATACACCGAAAGAGAGGAGGACGTGGAAAAACTGCTCTCTCCTGATGCAAAGAAAACACTTAGCGCCCTCGGACTAGACGTAAAACTCCCTCCAAAGATTAGGGCAGCGCGTTCAATAATATGTAGACAAGCAGACGCATTCGTGGGAGAACACACGAAAGAAAAAATTCATGCCGAAGTAGATCGATGTCATGACAACCTCAGGGTGTCGGAGGTGGTGAAGTTTGGAGGCCATTCTCACGTATTCAAAATAGAATTTGAATCGATAGACATGGCAAACATAGAAGTAGAAAACGGCTTCCTACTTTTCCACTGTAAAATTACCCCAAGACAGATTGAACGTGGAGAATACATAGATGTCCTGATGTGTTTCAAATGCTTTAACCCGAAAACCACACTACAAAGGATTGCCCAGCGCCGGGCCTGGTAGTTTGCTCGGAGTGCGCAATCGATCAGGATTACAGGAGCTGCCAAAGCCTCACAAGAGAATGCATGAACTGCAAAGGCCCACACAGAACGATGGCTATGAGCTGCCCAGCAAAGAAGGAAGCCATCAAGGGGAAGAAAGACAAGGAAGAGTTTGAACGAAGGAAGAAGGAGGAGACGACTTTTCCCAATAAAGTTCAATCTACCATAAAGAATTTAGATCAAAATAACCATCAATGCGTTCCTAAAGGCATTGTTGACAACAGGAACCAGAGCTTCCATAATGATCATAGATGCCCACGTGCACAACATCATGGAACCCGGCACATATTCAACACCTTAACAAAACTCTAAATAATAACGGGATAGAACCGATCAAAATGGACGACAATCCAGACTCGCTTAAACTGTTTAGAAATGAAAACATTGCTGCTACTATGTGCGTCTTAAGAGAAACCCAAAGAGATGCGAAGAAGGACAGGATGGAAGAGGACACCCAAGAAGAAGACATAATTGACCGTCACATGGAACGTATAGCGCAAGAAGAGACCACAGCTGAAGCATGCAACATTGAAATAATAATAATAATAGAGGGAGTCTTTGAGCCAAAAGACCTGGAGCCACCGGAAGTGACAAAATCATTTAAAGAACACAAATTAAAGTGCAAAATAAAAAAACATAGTATGTTCCCCCAAGATAATGCAGGATACTTGACAGATCAAAACCGAATGAGAGTCGAAAAAATATATATCCTGTTTATTCCCCAGGCAGGGTTCCGAAAAATCCGCAACGAACCACAAACATCACCGCCGAAGAATGACTCGAAAAAAAACAAGATGCATTCAGCCATGTGAAGAAATTAAAAATACTACATCATAACGTCCAACACTGGGATTCAACAAATTTTGCCCTTAACAATATATATAGAACCATAGACCCAGACATAATTTCACTGAATAGTCATGGCAAGAAGAAGGAAGAGACCGTCAAAATTTACGACTATGACGTCTATCAGAAGAACGTGTTAAAATGAAGTTAACAGCGGTGTTGCCATAGCCATGAAAAAAGACCTCAAAAGCAGGATAGACGAATCATACGCTCCAGATATGATCAGCACATCAATAGAAGCAGACCTCGGCGCAGTAGATGTAGCGACAGCATTCATACCGTTCAGAATAGGATATATCCATTCCCAAATTTCTATAAATTTTTCTCAAAGAACAAAACAGCCTACTTATTTAAAAGGATATTTAAAACCGAGATGACTTTATTTGCTATCCGAATATTTTATTCGTTTCATCTGATCTATTATGATATTTTCGATGACATGCAGTCGATGGGAAAAAAATGAGGAATTTAGTGTTGCTTATCTCATAAATTATATCCTTTTAAATTTGTAGTGATGAAAACTGAGTTTACGCGTGTAATTTTTGTTTGCATTAAGTTATTTATTTATATGATCAAGCTTGTTATATATTAGAGTGGAGTATGAATTTGATTGGTCTAGCCATGAGACCGCAAGTTCGTTATATATTAGAGTGGAGTATGAAGTTGATTGGTCTAGCCACGAGACCAAAAGTTCGTTATATATTGGAGTGGAGTATGAAGTTGATTGGTCTAGCCACGAGACCGCAAGTTCGTTATATATTAGAGTGGAGTATGAAGTTGATTGGTCTAGCCACGAGACCGTGCTGTCAATACCTTAGACTTTCAACCTCCTTTAAATTTATAAAGTTATCGGTGGTGCTTATCTCTGCCACGAAACCGCTAAGGTCCATTGAAGCGTTTGAATCACAATTGTAAGGCCAAAATTTGACGAGCAAAGGATGGGCGTCCACACTCGACTAAGAGTCTGCCACAGAGAAGATAACAGCTCGATTGACTCCCACAGCTGGTATCTTAATTGGTGAATGAAATGATGACCTAAGGTTGAAGGAGAGTTCCTTGAAGGGTACGACGTCTTTACGAGCAAGCAGGAGGCCTAGTGTGGCCATTCTGCGCTGACACGTCAGGTGAGTGGGATGGCGTCCCGGCATCCATGCAAGGGCACCGTTGTGGAGGATCTGCATAAAGCGGAGAGGCAGACCGAGAGGCTGCAATGAGCAGAATCCACGATTTAGGTCAGCAAGGCATGACCGTGTCCCCTCATGGTTACCCTGGTGGGGGACAAGGCATGACCGTGTACTCTCATGGTTACCCTGGTGGGGGACAAGGCATGACCGTGTACCCTCATGGTTACCCTGGTGGGGGACAAGGCATGACCGTGTACCCTCATGGTTACCCT
>SDVV010009470.1:0-16693 GCA_016164225.1 Gammarus roeselii | reverse complement strand
GCTGCATATGAATTGTGATGCGTGCTTTTTTCGAGAGTACGCATAGCTGCATATGAATTGTGATGCGTGCTTTTTTCGAGAGTACGCAAAGCTGCATATGAATTGTGATGCGTGCTTTTTTCGAGAGTACGCAAAGCTGCACATGAATTGTGATGCAAGCTTTTTTCAAGAGTACGCAAAGCTGCATATGAATTGTGATGCGTGCTTTTTTCAAGAGTACGCAAAGCTGCATATGAATTGTGATGCATGCTTTTTTCGAGAGTACGCAAAGCTGCATATGAATTGTGATGCGTGCTTTTTTCAAGAGTACGCAGAGTTGCATTAGAATTGTGATGCCCGCTTTGAACGAAAGTATACAGAGTTGCATAACAATTGTGATGCGCTCTTTTTAACAAAAGTACAGAGTTGCATACGAATTGTGAGGCACGCGTCTAACAAGAGCACAATGAGTTGTATTAGAATCCATTATTTAAATTATTAAACAATGAAAAAATGACAATCATACAGGTAATATCCATGTGTTCAGTATTTCAGTATTGTACTGCTATGTGCAGACTTCAACAAATTTCACCAGTATCTATAACCATCGCCTGCAGATACGAACAGCTGCAGTGGCTGGTGCAGGAGCAGACCGACGTTCCGGCCCACTACCAGCTGCTCATGTTCAGCGACAGTCCGCTTAGCAAACTGATCTATAACGTGGACAGCAGCCCCGCCTCTTCTTTCCCCACCACCACGCCCCTCAACCCTGTGATGTTATTTTCCACACACGACCAGGACATTGCTCTCACGCTGCCCAAGACGCCTAGTGAGTGGAAGCTGTAATATACGCGATAAAGTTAGTGTTTGTCGTTGAAATTCTAACTTGGTTCAATGAAGTTCGGCATACAGGATACTTTACCTACCCATCACCGGAGTTTATCTAGGCTGAATCGGTTTGAGGTACTTTGGTTGTTCCACTCAGTATGATGCATTTTGTTTCCGCTTACAATAATCGAATGACTATTCTTATCTGAATGCTGAAATCTACTGATGCTCAACTTTCTTCGGCCAGCTCACACTTTTAAAAAGACATTCGTGCTTGCTGATGTGCAGGTCTCAAGTTTCCCAGCTTCCCCAACGTGCTGAGCGTTGACCAGGACGCACAGACAGGAAAGAGTATCTGCAGTGCTGGCCACGCTGTGTGTAGAGTGGTCCGACACCACGCTATGTGTGTTGCCCTCATACACCAGGCTGTGCACACCTTCCGGTGAGCAGTAACATGCATTCATAAGCACGCTGTGTATAGAATTTCGCACCACCACGCAATGTGTGTTGCCCTTGAACAACAGGCCGTGCACACCTTCCGGTGAGCTGCAGCATGCGTAGATACATAAATTGGATTCGGTGCTTGGCTTTGGTCTTTGTTGACTGCATCGAGTATTTCCATTCTCTTGGCTTCATAGCAGCTTTCTTGATTACTATCCGCCTAGGCATCTGTTAGGTTCACTGGTCAAACGGAGTCACGACCCAACCGGGAGGTGAACGCCCTTATTTCCCTTCAGACTCCCCTTTTCTTCCCCTTTCACTATCTCTCATTATCTCCCCCCTCCGGAACTTGTCTTACTTTTATTGACCTCATTTGCATTTTATGTTTAGTTCAAATTTCCTTTAATTTATCTCAAACTCCTTGTTAACAACTCTCGCAATAGTCGTTACGCACACGCGCACACTGACACGCACACTCAACTACACACACACCGATCCTAACTATTCTTCTTTCAGGTGAATAACAACAGCCAAATTGCAGGTATAGATACAGACACTAGGTCGAATCCCCCAAAAATGGGGGTGGTCGACGGCAAGGCACACCTCACACCCACATACACTCACACAGCTTAGCCCCTTTGTGCTAAAGGGTCCGGCCGGTAACCCCGCAACACACTCTGGTCACGAGTGCGGTCCGAAGATCCGTTGTCAGCAGCAGGGCCCGACAGCTCTCACTGGTTTATCCCCGCCGCATCATGATGGTCGCCCCCACACCCTCGACCATCCCGACAACCTGATGCCAAGGGTGGGAAAGCACATCAGAGCAGCATCAAAAATCAACTGTTCAAAACCATTCTTCACTCACGCCCGTTCATTGCACGCTCTCTCGCCAATTTCTCATTCAAGTCTCTCCTTCCCAACGCCTGCTTCACACCATTCATCCGTCCAAACTTCGGTCTACCTCTAGGCCTACGACCACTCGCTTCCGCCTTCATCACCCTTTTCACCAATCTCCTTTCATCCATTCGCACCATGTGTCCGTACCACCTCAGAACACGCAAATTCACTCTCATCCAATTTCTTCACCATCCACGTTCTGATTCTAACCACGTCGTTGGGGATCCGGTCTCTCAGCGTAACTCCAGCCATGCTCTTCAAACATTTCATCTCGAAAACATTCAACCTTCTCCTCTTCTCAGCTCTTACCCCCCCCCCAAGTCTCATCTCCGTAGAGCACAGTTGGGACAACAACACCCTCATACTACCCTTTCTTTGCTTCCATCCCCAACGTCCTACAGCTCGTTACACTCTTCAGTGCACCCAACACTTTACATCCCTCCTTCACTTCAGTTTCCACTAATTCCGTCACCTCCTGGTGGGATTCCAGATACTTAAAATACTGAACTTCCTCCAACAGCTCTCCATTTAGGCTGACACTAATTTTGCCCGCATCCACAGTGCTCGAGCATCTCATTACTTTTCTTTTACCCACGTTTACTCGGAGCTTCCTTTTCTTACACACTCTACCAAACTCGGACACTAGCCTTCATAGCTTCTCCTCTGAATCCGCCACCAGCGCCGTATCATCCGCAAATAGCAACTGGCTTAACTGCCAACTCCCGCCTATTCGCTTCCAACGCCCCAGCACACTCGCGTTCACGTTCCTGACCACTCCATCTATGTAGAGATTGAACAGTCATGGAGACATCACACAGCCTTGTTTCCGTCCCAATTTCACTGTGAACCAATCACTCATCTTGCTTCCCACTCTGACACATGCTCGACTGTCAACACAAAAACTCTGCACCGCTTTCAACAGATTTCCGCCCACTCCATACAAACGCAACACCCTCCACAGCGCTTCCCTGTCAATCCTGTCGTATACCTTTTCCAGATCCATGAAGACCCAGAACACATCATTTCCCTTTACAAGGTACTTTTCACAGACGTGTCTCACTGTAAAATTCTGATCGGCACACCCTCTACGACTTCTAAAGCTACACTGTTCCTCCCCAATAGCGCCGTTCGTACAGTCTCTTATTATCCTTGATCAGCACTCTCCCGTAGTACTTACCAACCACACATAACAGACTCTCGAATTGCAGCATTCATTTATATTCATTTATACAGCGGAACAATGCAAGCACTGCGCCACTCCATCGGTACCACGCCCGCCACAAAACACAAGTTCAGTAACTTCACCAACCATCTGACTCTCGTTATTCCACCCTTTTTCAGGCACTCGGTCGCAACGCCATCCAAACCAGGGGCTTTCCCTGCTTTCATCACCTCCACCGTCTCTTGCACCTCTTCCCTGGTAATGTCCGTCACTAGTCTTTCTCCTAAAACTGGCATCCGTGCACCACCTCCCGCAGCAATGATGTCAGCTTCTCTGTCATCCTCGACATTCAACAACTCATCAAAATACTCGGCCACCTCTTCCGTACAGCACCACTTTCCAACAACAACTGGCTGTTTTCATTTTTTACCACCTCCTCCTCTTCCTTTCCGGTCTCTTCCTTTTTCACCCTCTTCTCCTCTTTCCAGGACATCGTTTTGTTCTCCTCGAAATTCTGGCACAATGTCTGCCCCACCTGGCATCAGCGTCCCTTTTAACTCTCCTCACCACCCTCTTCACTTCTTTTCTCATCTCTTTATATCTTTCATAGGCCACCACCTACTTCACCTGCAACCATTCCCCAAACGCTCCTCTTTTCTGTGCCACCGCCAGTTTTACCTCCTCGTTCCACCACTCGCAACCCTCCCTTCTGCACCCACCCACACGACGCGCAGATACAGATACAGACACTAGGCCGCATCCCCCAGAAAGGGGGGTGGCCGACGGCAAGGCGCACCTCACACCCTCATACGCTCACACTCACACAACTTAGCCCTTTTGAGTGCATTGACGCGCACCGCACATATTCTTCGCACATCTCGGCAACGCATCTCTTAACTTTTCCCATTGTTCCTCCACATCTCTCAGGTCCTGTCCTCTCACGTTGTCATAATCCTCCCTCAACGCCAGCTGGAACTCCTCAGCTCGGCTTCTCACATTCAGTTCACTCACTTTCACCACCTCTCTTCCTCCTCTCACTCTTTTTTCTGCACATCCACCTCTACTCCACTCTTAATCTACCTTCCACCAGCAGATGATCAGACACTCCTCCACCCTCCCCTCTCAACACCCACACATCTAACAGCCTCCCTACCACTTTCCTCAAAATCACTAAATCCATCAGCGCTCTCTCCACCACTGCACCACGGGTCATCCTTACCCATGTGTACATGTGGATATCTTACTTCTTGAACAAACTGTTCCCGACCACCAACACCTGCTCCATACACAGACCTATCAGGTTTTCTCCACTGTCATATCTACCGGAAACACCATACCTTCCTATCACATTCTCAACCACAACATCTCCAACTCTCTCATCAACCACATTGAATTCACCTCAAAAACTCTCAATGCACTCACTCAGGTCAGTCCAAAATTGGTCCCTCTCCTCTTCACTCCTCTCGCTACCCAGACCGTATGCACTCACAAATACCCATCTTTTTACGCCCAACTTAACTTTCACCCACATCAATCTTGCGGACACCTCCTCCCACTCGGTAACGCTACTAGCCAAATGATCACTCAATATCAACACCACACCTTCTCGTGCCCAGCCTTCCTCCACTGCTGACTTTCTTCCACTTACCACACCAAACTCACATTTGCCCTTGCCTTTCAACTTCGTCTCACTCAGCGTCAACACATCCAACTTCCTCCTCACAAACATCTCGCTAATCTCTATCCTCTTTACTTCAGTCGTATTACAGCCACGCACATTCAGCGACCCTGACCATACTCTTCGGAGAGGCTAGCGCCTCTCCTTCTTTGAGGAAGGGGCTTACAGAGAACAGGATTTCTAACCCCTTTGCCCCGCCTTTTTATTCGCATTTTACGACATACAAGGGTTACGATAGCACGATTATACTCCTGGCTACGGTGGCCCTTTCAGTATCCTTTTACGACACGCAGTGGGTACGGTAGCAAGATTCTATGTCCCGGCTACAGCCAAATTGCCCTCTTTCTTTAATGCAGCCTTTTTCTATGACTACTCTTTCTTCTTGCTTTCACATGCGTGTAATTCCCTACATTGAGTGTAGATCTCATGCAGGGATTCTTTGTTCCCTGTCTCTTCTTCATCTTCCCCTCAGCACCAGGTGCTGGGGCTTCGTCTAAGTGAGAACGCTCCTTGGTGTCACTCTTGTGGTGCTGGAAACTATGTCTCTGCTCCGGAGGAGTTACTGTACCTCCTGTAGTACCAATGCATATTTTTTACACCTGCAGCGTTGAGGACATTGACTCCACGCAGCAGTAATCCCCCAATCAATCTAATCTTGGGGTGACCGCCTAAATTTGAAATACAATCTATGGTAACGTGCCTTAGGGATAATTTAGTTTCATCAGCATCACCGCTCAATGGTCAAAGGTAGGCTCTCATGCTGTATTCTTGAGCACTCCTGTTCTAGTCTGGGATGGGATATAGGGTTTTGTGACGAACAAAATAGTTATCTGTCGGATAACAATACTTCATCTTCTTTAGTCTTGTCTATTTTTTTGCCGCAGACGGACAAGACTATTTTTAAAATTGTGTCGCCGAAATTTTCTAGATGCCTTAGCACTAAAATTAAGATTCCTCTGGCTGCTGATCTTCCCGGCAAAAGACACACCAACGAGCAACTGGCATGAGAGCTTACTGCTTCGGAAGGAGCTCGTTAGCGGTAAATTTGTGTAGAATAGTGCAGCAGGTTGCAACAAACTTTGCTTAGAGGGTTGTAACTCGGGCCAATTTACAAAGATTGACAAGGATATAGAGATTTCAAGACGCAGGCCTGCCCATCCTTCGAAATTGCACTCAAAGGTAATAATCGGCAACGGATCATCCTGCTCTAAGATTACAACTTGTATGTTTAGTGGGAGCTGCATTGTCAGTTGTTCAAAACTGGGAGCTATCCCTGCTTTAAGATTGCTGTTATGGTAGCAATGTTATCATTTTAAAGATGGCTGTTATGGTAGCAAAGTTATTATTTTAAATATGGCTGTTATGGTAGCAATGTTTTAATTTTTATGACAAAAAATGGGCTTAGTAGCAATTTGTTATGCAAAGAGGTATTGGAGGTTGCGATGGAACCATATTCTTGAAGAGTTTACATTGTTGGAAATCCTGACCATTCTGCAAAACTCACGAGATCTAGAAATCCTGATGTTAAAAGCTTTATCTAATGAAGTTTGAGATCTTGATAGAACATGTTGATAAAATATACCCACACTTTCAAAGGAGCGTGTTGGTGGCCGAGGTAAAGGAGATGGTGAGTCAGAGCGAGCGGTCTCGCCTGGCCACTCAGGCGGCGTCTGACAGCTTCACCCAGCTGGTGACGCACCACCGCCGTTTCCTGGCCACCTGCTTTGTTGCCTGCCCCAACACCAGCAAGAGCAACAGCACCAACAACCGCCAGCTGTCGCCCATGACTCCCAACAACAACACCCAAGAGTCTGTGTCCACTCAGCTCACGGGTGACGGTAGTGCCAACGGTAACGATGAGCCAGAGAGTTTCGTGCATATTGAGAACAACAGCGAGAACGTGCCACCGTCTGAGGAAGAGAACGGCCATATGCTTGACAGACCTAAAAGGTCAAGCCTTAGTAGGAATAGCTTGCTGAGGGGCAGCAGAGAAGAGCTGGACCACAAAGGCAGCATATCGGGCAGCATGAATGGCATTACAGCTCTCCGGGACCATCTTGAGGATCTTGTAAATAACATCGTCGATGATGAGAAAAGGGTATGAAGCATGCAATTCGGGTAGTGTGAAGTGGTGGTAGTACCGAGGTGCCAGTTGTCTGAGCAAATGTTGTTAGCTAGGTGTCACAAATTAAGTAGACTGCTGTCGTCAGTTTGATTGTTTAAAAGTGATCATTTAAGAGCTATCAATTTATCACTTAGCTGTTAGAATCCTATCTTTACTTTTGGTCTAAAATTAAAGCGCACGTCTTGTTTGGTTTAACAGGGCATCTTACTGAGTCGATTTGCAGTGGCTTGCATCATCTGGCCTTGCAAAATGTTGCCACTAGTGACTAATTATTTAATCCGAAAAGCTTATAAGGCTGCTAAATTTATTTATATCTAATTGTGGAACAGGTACGCCAGTCTATGGACAACCTTTCGAGCGTGATCGACCAGCTGGAGAGCCGACTTGTAGAGTGTAACTTGCTGGAGCACACGTGGCGCCAACACGAGACCACCATCAACGCTGCGTGTCACATCACCACTACGGCCGCCGGCGGAGGTAAAGGCAAGCCGGGTGGGGCCTCTTCAGGGGTGATGGCCCCTCCCCTCACCGCCCCTGCCGTGTCGCTGACTCCAGCCTCCATGCATGGTGAGAAAAGAGTGGAGGTGTTTCTTGAGGCTGTGATACGCCAGGCTGTCTTTCAGGTACTCCTGCTCTCCGGTACAACCAGTTCTATCAATTCTTTTCGGTTGGGAATGAATAAAAACTTTTGTGTTCTGATCTTTTTCATAAATATATATAATGAAGACAGAGACCCTGAGCGTCAGAGGGGTGTCCTTCACACTAGTCTCTAGGCACCTGTATATCAAATCTTAGCTTTTTAGCGCAAAATTATCCGGTAATGGCTGTTCATTCCAGGTTAAAAGTGGGCTCATAGATCAGTCTGCAGCAGAGGAGCTTTGCGCAGAGGCAGCATCGTACTCGCGAAATTCGAAAACCCCATCGCACAATGTCATGTTGGAAAATTAATCGACCCTCATCTCATAAGATTTGCGCAGAGGCAGTATCGTAACCAATGCGTGATAAGTGAGTTCGAAAACACCATCGCATACTGTTTTTCGCGTCTAAGCTTCAAAGTTTACAGTGTATAGGGGCTTTTTTTTTGCTGTATCAAAATGAGAGCCGGTCACCGCTGTAAGCCGAATATCGCTCCGAGACCCTGCTACATGCAGATGCTTGCTACCGGTGTTTGGTTTTGAAGTAAGCGGTCCAAGGACAGCCCCTTCATACTCACACGCAAATGAAAATGAGTCACATATGACGTCCTTCGCGAACCGTTCTATGTTTCTTTTTGTAACCCTGCTGAAACGGCAGATGCCTGCTATAGACAGATGCCTGCTAACTGTGTTTGGTTTCGAAATAAGCAATCTGCGGACAAACCCTTCATACCTACACGCAGATACCTGCCTTAGGCAGATGCCGGCCTTAGACCGATGCCGGCCGTTGGTCGATACCTGCTATGGAGGTTTGGTCATGAAGTCAGCGGTCTGCGGACAGCCTCTCATAGTTACATGCAGTCGTTTACGTGTCACATTTCGTGTTGCGCGTCCGGTCGGTTGGCGTCTGACGCCATCTTGGATCGTACGACAACTGCCGGCTGCTGGAATCAAACTTCCATCTTAGGCAGACGACAACGGGCTAACAAAGGGTGTGTTGCGCACCATATCGTATTCTAGCTTGCTTAGAGCGTCATTTGAGACGAGTTTGCTGAACAATGATAGCTCGTTCAGAGCATCATTTAAAGCAAGACTTTTGAAAGACGATAGCTCGTTTAGAGCATCATTTATAGCAAGTATACTTAACAATGATAGCTCCTTTAGAGCATAATTTAAAGCCAATCTTCTGAACAAAGATAGCTCGTTTAGAGCATCCTTTATAGCAAGTATACTGAATAATGATAGGTCCGTTAGAGCATCATTTAAAGCAAATCTTCTGAACGATGATAGCTCGTTTAGAGCATCATCGTATACTGTATCTGTATACAGATACAGACACTAGGCCCTGCGGCAAGGCGCACCTCACACCCTCATATGCTCACACTCACAAAACTTAGCCCTTTTGTGCTAAAGGGTCCAGCCGGTACCCCCGCAACATACACTATGGGTCACGAGTGCAGTTCGAGAATCCGTTGTCAGCAGCAGGGCCCGACAGTTTTCACTGGTTTACCCCCGCCGCGTCATGATGGCCGGGCCCCCCCACCAACGACCATCCCGACAGCGGGATGCCAAGGGCGGGAAAGCACATCAGAGCAGCGTCAAAATCAACCATTCACAACCATTCTCCACTCACGCCTGTTCAGTGCACGCTCTCTCGCCACCTCCACATTTATGTCTCTCTTTCCTAACGCCTGCTTCACACCATCCACCCACCCAAACTTCGGTCTACCTCTAGGCCTACGACCACTCGCCTCCGCTTTCATCACCATTTTCACCAATCTCCCTTCATCCATCCTCTCCATGTTCCCGAACCATCTCAGAACACGCGAATCCACTCTATCCTCCAACTTCTTCACCATCCCTGTTCTGATTCGAACCACGTCGTTGGTGATTCAGTCTCAGCGTTACTCCAACCATGCTCCTCAAATATTTCAACTCGAAAACATTCAACTTTCTTCTCTCCTCTGCTCTCACCCCCAAGTCTCAGCTCCGTAGAGCACAGTTGGGACAACAACACCCTCATACAGCCCTCTCTTTGCTTCCATCCCCAACGTCCTACAGCTCATTACACTCTTCAGTGCACCCAACACTTTACACCCCTCCTTCACTCGCGCCTTCACTTCAGTTTCCACTAGTTCAGTCATCTCCACATGGGAGCCCAGATGCTTAAAACACTGAACTTCCTCCAAGAGCTCTCCATTTAAGGTGACACTAATATTGCTCGCATCGCACGTCCTCGAGCATCTCATTACTTTACTCTAACCCACGTTCACTCAAAGCTTCCTTCTCTCACACACTCTACCAAACTCAGTCACTAGCCTACACAGCTTCTCCTCTGAATCCGCAACCAGGGCCGTATCATCAGCAAATAGCAACTGGCTCAACTGTCAACTCCGCCCATTTGCTTCCAACAGTTCCAAGTTACGACCCAGCACACTCGCGTTCACCTCCCTGACCACTCCATCCATATAGAGGTTGAACAGCCAGGGAGACATCACGCAGCCTCGTCTCAGTCCCACTTTCACTGTGAACCAATCACTCACCTCACGCCCCACCCTGACACATGCTTGGCTGTCAACTTAGAAACTCGGCACCGCTTTCAACAGATGACCGCCTACTCCATACAGACGCAACACCCTCCACAGCGCTTCCCTGTCAATCCTGTCATATGCCTTCTCCAGATCCATGAAGGCACAGAACACATCCTTTCCTTTGGCAAGCTACTTCTCACAGAACTGTCTCGCTGCAAAAATCTGATCGGCACACCCTCTACCACTGCTAAACTCACACCGTTCCTCTCCAATTACACAGTCCGTACAGTCTCCTATCCTTTTGATGAGCACTCTTCCGTACAACTTACCAACCACACTTGACAGACTGATACCTCTCGAGTTGCAGCATTAATTTTTATCTCGTTTGCCCTTACATAGCGGAACAATGCAGGCACTGCTCCACTCAATCCGTACCTCCACCGCCTACTGCACCTCTTCCCTGGTAATGTCCGCTACAAGTCTCTCCCAAAACTGGCATCCGAGCACCACCACCCACAGCAACAATGCCAGCCTCTCTGTTATCCTCAACATCCAACAATTCGTCAAAATACTCGGCCCACCTCTTCCGTACATCACCACTTCCCAACAATAACTGGCGTTTTCATCTTTCACCGCTTCCTCCTTTCCGGTCTCTCCCTTTCTCACCCTCTTCACCTCTTTCCAGAATATCTTTTTGTTCTCCTCAAAATTCTTTCACAACCGTCTGCCCCACCTGGCATTAGCATCCCTTTTGGCTCTCCTCACCACCCGCTTCCCCTCGTTTCTCCTCTCTTTGTGTCTTTCATAAGCCAAAATCGACTTCCCCAAACGCTCCACTTTTCCGTGCCACCGCCAATTTGATCTCCTCGTTACACCACTCGCAACCTTTCCTTCTGCACCCGCCCACACAGCGAGCAACACACACCTTCTTCGCACATCTCGGCAACGCATCCCTTAACGTCTGCCATTCTTCCTCCACATTTCTCAGGTCCTGTCCTCTCACGTTGTCATATTCTTCCCTCAACACCTGCTGGAGCTCATCGGCTCTACTTCTCAAATCCACTCCACTCACTTTCACTACCTCTCTTCCTCCTCCCACTCGTTTGTTACCCTTCCACTTCTGCTTCACTCTTAATCTACCTTCCACCACCAGATGGTCAGACACTCCTCCACCCTCCCCTCTCAACACACGCACATCGAACAGCCTCCCCACCACTCTCCTCGATATCAGCACAAAATCCATCAGCGCTCTCTCCACCACTGCGCCACGGGCCATCCTTACCCATGTGTACTTGTGGATATCTCGCTTCTTAAAAAAACTGTTCCTGACCATCAACTCCTGCTCCATACACAGTTTTATCATGTTTTCCCCATTGTCTTTTCTACCGGGAACGCCATACCTTCCTATCACATTTTCCACCATTACATCTCCAACTCTCGCATTTAGGTCACTCTGTACAACTACATTGAAATGACCTCCAAAACTCTCAATACACTCACTCAGGTCAGTCCAAAATTGCTCCCTTCTTCACTCCTCTCGCTGCCAGGTCCGTAAGCACTCACTAATGCCCATCTTTCTACGCCCAACTTAACTTTCACCCACATCAATCTCGACGACACCTTCCATTCGGTAACGCTACTAGCCAACCGATCACTCAATATCAAGACCACACCTTCTCGTGCCGAACCTTCCTCCACACCAGAGTTTCTTCCACTTACCACAACAAACTCACATTTGCCTTTACCTTTCAATTTCGTCTCACTCAGCGCCAACACATCAAACTTCCTCCTCACAAACATCTCACCAATCTTTCTCCTCTTCACCTCATTCGTACTACAGCCACGACCATTCAGCGATTCTAACGATAGGGTTCGAAGATGCGTGAGTCTTTCCTCTCCCCGCTCGTCTTGCTTTTCTGAAGAAGGGTCTCATAGAGAACGGGATTTATAGCCCCTTCGCCCCGCCCCTTTTACTCGCCTTTCACAACACGCAGGGGTTCGGGTAGCACGATTCTACTCCCAGCTACGGAGCGCCCTTTTAGTCGCCTTCTACTACACGCTGTAGATACGGTAGCAAAATTCTAACGCCCCGGCTACAATTTGCACTTCTGAATCCAGAATATCGGTGTTCAAATGAGATTTGGTTAGGGCCACGACTAAAGCCTCGCGGTCCTCGATCAACTCACGGAGCCTCCCGATTTCGGACCGGTGTCTTCATGGGTTTAACCCTTCTATGTTGGCAACGAGGAAACTTGTTTGCGTGGCCACGCTGTTCCCGGAGGCCTGACTCGCGCGGTTTCCGCATCCCTCGTTAAATGGTCCTGCATCACACTGCATTTAATGGAACTGAGCCTGCAATGGGCTCAGGAGCAATAAAAAATTTGATTTGCAGACTTCTCCCGCCGCAGCGGATCTCGATTCCGTTCCGGGAGCTGCAGCAGCATCATCATCAGCTAACGAACGATTTTTCCACCGACGAGCCCCCTGTGAAGTGCGGGCTGGACCACTTCCATGGAGTGGGTCTGGTTTTCTGGTCAACCGAGGTCCCCCTCGAAAGTCCAGTAACACCACCAGAGATCCCTTTAGCTGAAGCAGCTCCTACACTCTTCCCTGCTGCACCTCCCCGTCTTGCTGTACTCCTAGCTAAGTCGTGTATGATAGTACTCACAGTTGCTCCTTTTCTAGCAGCCGCTCCCTGCTCGACGGTCAAACTTCAGTTATTTAAAGCACAGTTTGGGGTGGTCAAATTACATATTTCTCCCTTCCTTATAAGCGTAAACTTCTTTCGCAGATAGTGTTTGCAGATGTTAGATACTATCCCATCTTTCCGGGGCGAGAGCTTCTGTAATTTAGATCATGCCCCGGCATCAGTATCTCCGACAGACAGCTGCGACCCCTGGCTGCGATCTGTCCCGAGGGCGTCCTGGTCTGGATCCTGACCTCTCCTTGGGGAACCAGGAGCTCCTTTTTCCTCGGTTTCGGAGTTTAACCGTTCAATCTTTTTACAGGCCTCCTCGTAGCTCAACTGCTTATTCTCCTTCTTGACGACACAAGTCGCACAAAAATATGCAGCTCTTCTGCTAGCGAAATGCACCACTACACACACAAATTTACAGTAAACATACAATCTATTTAACATTTACATCCTTCCATTCAGTTCATGTCCCCCTTACTATACGCCCCACCAAGACTACCTTAACACAGCCAAAAACACCTTCGCCCTAGGTGACTTCAATGCACACGACCTCTCTTGGCTCACCCTGCAGACAGACATACCCACTCGCAAATCTTTCAACCCCAACACACAACCGACCTCCCCAGACGTCTCATTCTGCTCACCCAATCTCGCGCTAAATTGCCAATGGGCGGTCCATCAAGACATATCGTCTGACCACTTCCCAACAGTAATTAATTCACAATAGGCCTCCCCTTTTTTCGTAACTACATGAGAGCAGACGGACGAATACACAACAGCAATAGAAACTGCCCTACAACACTTTGCCATCACCCAATACACATCCATTGACACAGCCACGAAACAACTTCACCACAGTACTTAACAACGCAGACACAACATATACCCGCCGGGTTCGTCTGTGGCTTCAATCCAGCTTTCTCGGGCAACACTTAGCGAAAAATTCAGCAGCGAAACCACCTCCGTAATTTACCCTCCACCTACGACCGAATCATTCGGAATCAAATCCTTAACGCAGAACTCTATGCAGATATCCGGGAGCAACAGACAAACCTTTGGCGGGATGTGCTCGCAAACACCAATTTTCGAACGTCACCAAAATTATGGAAACTCATCAGGAGCCTCATCAAAAACCACCCCCCCTAGGCACCTGTTAGGTTCACGGGCCGCACGGAGTCACGGCCCAGCCGGGGGGGTTAACACCTTTATTTCCCTTCAGACTCCCTTCTTCTTCACCCTTTACTATCTCTCCTTTTCTCCCCCATCCTGATTTGCTTGACTTTTTATTTACCTCATTTTCATCTTATGTTTGGTTCAAATTTCCTTAAACTTGTCTCAGACTCCTTCTTAACAACTCTCCTAATAGTCACTGCACACAAACACACTCACACATACACACGCACGCACACAGACACACACACACACACTTAAACATTCACACACCGGTTCTAACTATTCTCCTTTTGGGTGGCAAATAACAGCCAAATTTGCTCTCTTTCTTTCGTGCAGCCTTTTTCTACGACTGTTCCTTTTTCTTCTTCTTTTCATTCTTGCTGTTCTCATGCGTGAAATTCCCTACTCCTAGTGTGGATCTCATGCATGGGATCCCCGTTTTCTGTCTCTTTTTCATCTTCCCCCTCAGCAGGTGTTGGAGCACGTAGCCCGCACCTTAAGGACTACTGCGGATCCTTGGGGCTCTGAAGCAGGGTAGGTAGTGTGTTATTCCTCCTTACTGCCATCCGGGGAGTGCTGAGACCATATGGCCTCAGCACCTTAGGAGTTCCTGTACCTCCTGTGGCACCCGTACATAGCACAGACGTCGCCGCGCAAAAAACTTTGCCTATGCGCAGTAGTAAACCTTAACTCGAACATTGATAAAGAAGAAAAACAAAGATTAACGTGATGCAGCACTGTTTGCTGGTTTAACATTCGGCGCCAGGAGGACGATGACTCCAGCGCGCTAGAAAGCCTCGTCACTCTAATCTAATCATCAAAAACCACACACACACACACACACATGAGGCAATCCTACCACCAAACACACCCACACCATACCATCAGGCCAACAACAAGCGGACATCCTCAACACACACTATGCAAAAACTTGCCACCTAACACACCATCCAGACAACAGGAGGATACTCGAACAGTTGCACAGATTGCAGATCGACCCATCACTGATCTCCCTTTCACACCAGCCATGACCATAGTCGCCATCCGCTAGACCAAAAATTCCTCAGCAGCGGGCCCAGACGGCATATCATACATTCACCTTGAACATCTAGGGACATATGCCTTCGCGGTCCCACAAGCATCTTTAATTTTTCCGTTCTACACATACAGACTCATTTCTCACCTCCCGATCCTCTCGGGAGACTAGTTTTTAACAAAATTAACGTCCATATCCCATTCTCCCACACGAAACACGGTTCCAGGGCTCAACACTCCGCAACCACACTCCTAACCAACCTCACACAGACCATCCATGAAGGTCGGAACGAAAACAAGCCAGCCAAACTCACCCTGGTATGTGCTATTGACACTAGTAAGGTCTTCGACACACCAGACTGACACCCCAACTCGTTTGGGGAGTCCTGCCTTCAACATAGGACGTGACCTTAATCCAGTCATCATATCACTTATCAGCAACGCAGCAAATAATCCCTCTGCACAAGAACTTCGATTCAACTACCGGAAAGCCAGCTGGGAGGAATACTCGGCACACGTCGCGGGGCGTGACATGGATGGCATCCCCGACGACATCTCGGAACACGACCTGGTTATCCACCTGTCAAGAAATTTCAAAGTGCGGCTGTCTCATGCATCGCTCAAAATTTACTTTCACATTTTTTCCCAAAACTGTTATGGTGCCCGGAGGTGCAAGACGCAAGAGACTGGCGTGAAAGACTGTACCCGGCCTTCCATCGTGCACGTTCCCGTCAGGAACCTAGTACCGTGTAGGAGAGAATCTGCCGAATTCCGCAACCCTGAAGTGGAGGAGAAACAAGAAAGCCTGTTCGTGGACCTTTCTAATATACTCCGTCTAATGCTTACTGATTTCCGTCAGAGGCAATTAGGGCGGAGCCGCTTCTCAGTTACCTTCGAGAAACCGACCTCTTGGCTGAAATCTGATCTGCTGTGAATTCATCATACTCCATCTGACCTACCGATGGACTCCTCCATTCCGGAGGACCACTGTATCTTTCCTCATTATGAATATTGCACTTCTGTGACCATCTCAGAACACGCGAATCCACTCTATCCTCCAACTTCTTCACCATCCCTGTTCTGATTCGAACCACGTCGTTGGTGATTCAGTCTCAGCGTTACTCCAACCATGCTCCTCAAACATTTCATCTCGAAAACATTCAACTTTCTTCTCCTCTGCTCTCACCCCCAAGCCTCAGCTCCGTAGAGTACAGTTGGGACAACAATACCCTCATACAGCCCTCTCTTTGCTTCCATCCCCAACGTCCTACAGCTCATTACACTCTTCAGTGCACCCAACACTTTACATCCCTCCTTCACTCGCGCCTTCACTTCAGTTTCCACTAGTTCAGTTTTCTCCACATGGGAGCCCAGATACTTAGAACACTGAACTTCCTCCAAGAGCTCACCATTTAGGGTGACACTAATTTTGCTCGCATCGACAGTCCTCGAGCATCTCATTACCTTACTCTTACCCACGTTCACTCGAAGCTTCCTCCTCTCACACACTCTAC
>SDVV010009469.1:0-16693 GCA_016164225.1 Gammarus roeselii | reverse complement strand
CTCGATCTATTAAAACAGAAAATACACCGACAAAAGACGCTATCTTAGTCGTTCTACTTCAGAACTTACCTCCTTCTATTAAAAGGCAACCCAGTTTGGGCCAAAAGGCCTGTTGTTGTCTTCATACACTTGTAAACACTTGTAAACCCCAAAACTACATCTGAAAAAACTCTTCGTTCGTCATTATGTTCACAAATGATTTTGGTCTAAAAATGCAAGTACACACGAAGTTATTGAATTTTATCTCAATAAAGCAGACCAGCAGTCAATGACTGGTTCGGTCCGATCAACCGATTCATCGATACGACCAGTTTCCTCCGTTTCATACGCATTTTCTAAGCTCTTTGGTATACGCGTTCTCAACTTCATTGCAACCTCAATAACCAGTTAGGTTCGAGTTCTAGACCTGAGGTATTGTTTGAGCTTGGAGGCTTCTTCTGTGCCATGCACCCACTTGATGCATGGCTCAGTGTGTCATCAGTTATTACCTATTCATTAATGCTGTCAACATGACAACTTACTCTAGCCAGGACTATGTTGAAATCAGGTTCTCGAGTAAACACCCACACGACATTTACGTGAATAATTACGGTTGGTTTGTTAACACGTATAATTTGTTGATAATAAAGTTGGCATCCTAAATTGTACTACAAATTAGAAATTACTCCTTATACTTAGATGTTTTGTTGAGGTAAGAAAGTATCTTGTTCCATTTGATATTCACCCATGTGATACAGTATATGCGACCTTGATTTCAGTAACAAATAAACATCAATAACGCGTAACAAATTCCCTTTACTACTGTGAAGATAAGATTGAAGCTTATTTCTTCATGATAGACAAAATGGTATCATGAGTTGAGTATATGACCACGAAAACGCAAATGCAAAGGAATAAGATAGGGCATACCTAGCGGTGGGGCAGGGGTTGGCCGGAGTCAGCGACGCAAGGGCGGATGTGGGTCGGAGTGACTGATAAGCCTAACGGGCAGCGCGAAGGGGAGGGGGGGGCTTACGGCCCCATGCTTTCGAATATACATTGGCATGGCTTAGGTTCAGAACATTTTCCATTTTATTATATTTTTATATATTGTATTTACATATGTTTTTTCTTCTTTAGATAGGTTGTAGTGGGGTATAATTGGTCACTAACTGTTGCTCGTTGTACGTATTTATTCGGTTGTGGTAGGAATTTTGTTATAACATATTTCTGTAGGGGTGGGGTTATAGGGATCCCCTGGGCAAAACAAAAAATTGGACGCGCTTCGACAAATTAGGTTAGATTGCTCATATCTGTTATTCGAATTGTATTTTCCATTACGGATTTGTCATTATTTCTATGTTTTGAGTGTATGTTACGTTATATATTTTTGTTTAGTTGATGATTCTATAAAATTTTCTTCACATTTACGTTTGTATTCTTATCTAGTTGGAGTATAATTGACTCATTCGGAGGTTGGTTGGTGGATTCGTAGTGGTTGGATCGGGATATTTTGTGTGTTTTGTTCGTTAATCATTGTAAATTGGTTATTGGAATAGTGTGGTCGTTTTTTTGTATAACTCGATTTGCAGCCTTAGTGTGCGTTCGGCCGTGCTTGGGTACAAGCCTGATTTTAAATTTAGGCAATGTTCTGTGTAATTTCCAGTCGTTTATTTCATATGTATATGTATGTATGTGTATGTATGTGTATGTATATGTATGTATATATGTATGTATGTATGTATGTATGTATGTATGTATGTATGTATGTACGCTTGAACATACACACGCACGTACGTACACAGCCCTATACATGTACATACATACATACATACATACATACATTCACAGTTGATGACCAAGGCGAGCGATGATAGACCTAATGTTTTGAAAAAAAACATGTAACCGCATTATAATAGCTAGCTGCATGCCGAGAATGGAGTCAGTGTTGCGTGGAAAACAAGCGGAGACGGACGTTATGTCTTAGAATATAAAAAAAATGAATGTCCACGTTTCAAAAAAATTGTTCACGAGTGTTGGATGAAAAAAAACTGCGAAGATGATTTGGATTGGTTCAAAGACATATTGACTACTGATGGAGATATCAATTATCTACACATGCGTAAAACATGAATCATAAAAGTGGAAAGTATTATTCATATATGGATAAACAATAAAGGAAGCAGAATTTTGGTAACTTATTTCGATACATTTCAGTTGTATGTAACAGAGTTCAAAGATAATGAGAAGGTAAAGCTTGAAAATTATATGATCCTACAGAAAACCTTCACAAGTGTAATAAAGCTGAGGTGGTGAAAATTGAATTTTACCTAAGAACAGAAGAAAATCTGGAGCGTATGCAGCAATTTCTTTCGGAAAAAGATCGGACTTACATTGAATTGGAGAAAAAATTTAATAATTGAAGTTCACAAAAAATAAGAACTACATTTATGGACTCACGGGGATGGAACAGCCTAAGGTATTCGTATCAAAGATATGCTTGAGTATATGAAGGATTTTGAGAGGAAACTGAAACATAGTGATGATGGGTATGGTTGGATGTACGAATCATGCTGTTACAAATAAAAAAAAGAGGTAGAAAGTAATGTTGTATTCATCAAGATCTGTAATTATTACTAATAAAACAGAAATAAACCATTTCAATCACTAATCAAATGTTTATATTATCCTTAAACTTAAAGGTTAAGCAATGAATCGCAAACATTGTGTCAGTCGGAGGTAACATCGAATTGTCGAACTCGGTAGAAGAATATGTTTCAAGGCGTGAAACAATACAAATAAACCTATCTCGGGGTAAATGATCCTGATGTGTGACAGATTGGTAAGATATGAGTCAAAGTCTGAACAGATCTTGCTCAGTCAAGTTTGTAATTCTGTTGTGGAAGGATGGGGTATAGCTTGAGACATCATTTGATTGAAAGTAATGGGGTGATGGGGGTCTGTAATCTTTGCCATAAATGAAGTAAAAACGAATAAACATAAATCTACCAGTAATGTTTGGCGACATCTGAAACGAAGTCATCGTCGTGAATATGAAAATTATAGGAAAGAAAAGGCAAATCAGACGCGCAAGTCATCAAATGATGTAGTGTCAGGAGATATTGAAGTAAATGTGGTAGACCCAGTCTGAGACAAAGTGTTCGTTTGTAAGAAGTTGGAAGCAGATATGAATTATTTGTAACATTCAATCCATCTAAGATGGAAAATGGGGGGCCTCTGTGCTAAGCTATAGGGGTCGAAGGTGACAACGAAATAAATAACATATATGTTAAAGTGATATTTAGAGTCGTGTGGAGGGGTTCATATGTATATAACAATCATTGAAAACGATACATGAGGTTAGGTTAGGTTAGGTTTTTGATAGGTGTGAATAACATGTAGAAGTGATATAGAATTGTGTCAAATTAAAAATCAAAAATCATATGATAAATAGCAATAACAATCAAACAACGATGTAATTATCTATGAAAAAGGATGAAATCTGCATAATATGCATAATTTACATAATTCTTGGATACAATAGGTTAGACTAGGTTAGGATGATTAGTTGTTTTAACATAACATGCCGTGAAGCAGATCCGTGAGTAGGGATCAACACAAGTAGGGATGTTGTTCTAATGGGAAAATCGCATATCAGAGGTAGAAATGTAACAGATGTAACCCGCCCCTGGATATGTATACAAATGTGTGTATGTGTCTACATCGTGTGTGATATTATAACAAAAAACTACGTAAAATAGAGCCATGTGAAGGGATTTCATATGAATATCGCAGAAAAATAATGACTAAATATAATACATAACTGTCAAACTGAAATTAAAATATATAATTAATATATAAGAAGGTTAGGCTCGTTTGCCTATGCATTAATACATCAGGCCGTGTATGGTAACCCTTTTTGCACAAATGTGTGTAAATGCCTACATGGTGCCGATACATGTGCCGACACAGGGACGTTAACGACCCTTTGTATATGCATTGTACTGACACATGTGCCGACACAGTGACGCTAGCGACCCTGTATGAATGCATTGTGCCGACACATGTGCCGACACAGTAACGCTAACGATCCTGTTTATATGCATGTAATAGTATATACAAAATTGGACTCAGATTTGTATTCATTCAGTTAAATGTCCGCTTTTGGTGAAGAGGGATGTCGCCAAGTTTGATATGGAAATATTTTAACAGAAAGGATAATGCGGGGGTATGTGTTATTTGCCCTGTGGAGATAAAACTATGCAAATCAAGCTCCATGTTCGGGTTTAGGCGTCATCTGGAAGGACACCAATATCTTGAATATGATAATCTTAAAAATGGACGAGAAAATACAAGCTCTAGGGACGAAAAGGGCGTATCGATAGAACATAATTAACTGGACCTAAGTTCCCAAAATAATGAGAAAGACAGTGCTCAACAAGGTGCGAGCAGTAAAGAAAGTGTTCTACCTCTAACATCCAAACGTAGAACGTATAAAGATTGGATGAAATGGGGGGAGTACACCCAAACCTTAGACGAAATGAAATATAATGAAAATATGGGAAAAATTTGGGATACTACAAGTGGAATGAACATCAGTGACAGTGATATTGAAACGTGTGATAGTGATACCGAGGAGATGTCATGTGAAGAAAAGCCTGCTAAAGTTGAAGGAAACCGAATTATCAAATTGAGTAATAAAACGGAATCAAGTATAAGAAGTGTAAAATTGTACAATAAAAAAAATTATCTGACTTTATTTCAAAATTGTCGGAAATGAAGCATGAAGAGAGAGAATCCTGTCTCAAACGTTTGAGTGCTAGGTAAATCATACATATTTTGGAAATCTGTGGGAATATAATGAATGGTACTGTCGGCGCCAGTAAGGAAAAAACTGAAAATATTTGATGTCATAAACATGCAACTATAATTAATATATTAGCTTTGGTAAAAAGCTCGCTGAAGTCTAGAAACAAAGTTTTGGTTACAAGGATAGGCTTTGAAGTGATGCATACAATACTCGCAAAGGTATCCGTTTATATATAATGTGTACTAAGAGCAGAAGTCTTGAACCTCAATAGGTCAAAGAAAAAGAAAACAGATGATAAATCCTCCATCAATATGATGAGCTGACAGCTCCAGGTGAGAAATAAGGCTTATCATAGATGAAGAACCCTTCGAGGGGCTCTGATATCGCCGATCAAGATAAGACCAGAGATGGAATTCGAAATCATTACGTTTGTTCCGTATAGTTGCTCTCGTCGATTTTCGGAGGGAATAGTTATGTTCAGTATATATGATAAGCCCTCGTGATTCCCTAACAAAAATATTTTTAAAAAATATTTAAAATAGAAATATAACATATTAATCCTCATTTGAAAGATCCTGTAATTTAACGCAAATGCCTAACAATGAAATTTGCAGTTACGCTACATGACATGCAATGAATTGCAATACAGGATGCCTTGCATGACAGATGCGATAGATATCATGCAATTGAAATGGCACTCAGTGCCCTTAATGTATCATAGATATATATCTCATCAGCTCCAAACAGAAGCTAAAGCAAAAGTCTACAACATCTTTTATGACACTCTGTAACCCAAATACGGTGATAACGCCTCGCTCATCTACTCAGACACATACTCGTTGCTGATCCAGTTCAAAGGTGTGGATGACATTGAGGTGGAAATGCGTCAATCTCCTCTGTCTGAATACATGGACTTCTCCAACTATTGTAAAAAAATCTTGTACAATGAAACAAAGAAAGGCTACCTGGGGCTAGTGTGTCATATCAACAAACTCTGCAATGCTTTACTAGGTCACTTCTCAGCAATCAACCACTGTTATATAACCAATTTAGAGGTAACACCCAGTCATGGTACAATACCTCAGACATACCACGCATCTGTTTAGTCCATCATCTCTGAACAACGTCGAGCTATGTCACATCCTGGTCATAACCAAGAATCTATACACAGGTACAGTTGACTTCACACTTGGTAGGGATCAATTAGGAAATTCCACATAGATGCAGTACGGATATACACCTCTTAAACATACATTTCTATGATTATCGTGGAAAAAAACATACTATAACAACTATAAAAATAGCCAAATGAGATTCTCTACACTGCTCTAATTCACATTAAAAATTGTAATACAGTAGGGGATCCATCATAGTACAAATATACAAATAAACATAAACACAATAAACTTTGGCCTAGGGGACTCTCTTACTCGTCCAAAACATTGCAGTATGTTCCTACACTAAATATACAATGAGCTAACAACAAAACCAAGTTTGTAACAAATCGAATCTTCTACATCCATAACATCCTATTCAAACAGTGTAGCAGGAGGTAAAAAGATATATAAACAATAAAGATATGCAACATCTAACTAAATTATACCTGAAATAATGTTGTACATTGCAAATACAAACGTATTATAACCGAATATTCCTATAATTGTATATAGTACCCAATACCTTACATCAAAGATTGAAACTGTACAGAGAATATACAAAACGAAATGAAAATATACTAAAACGGTGAAGTTATAATAAAATAAATGAATGATGCAATAACCGACCAAAATTATGCCTGAAATAGTATGCTACATGGACGAAAACAATACAAATTCAACGTAAATCAACCGATCATTACTAAGTAGACATAACATAATATAATAACTTACAATAAATCCGTATCGTTCAGCTACTCTCGCTATTGGAACACCGCATCAATGGAACAACGATATATCTGGTTCAAACCTGGAAAATGCGTTATGGAGTATACAGAGTCTCGTAACGAGGCTGCTGCATCAACCCAAATTGCAGACATCAACCCTCTATCTACCAGACTAATAAATCATAATATTCCTTCAGATATTATATACATAAGAAACAAACGAATGGAAATTACACAGAACATATCAAGCTGGTACCAAAAAGGGCCAAACGCACACTATGGCTGCAAATCGAGTTATATAACACACCTACCACACTATTCCTAGAAAAAATATATAACGATAAACAAACAAAATGCACAAAATTTCCCGCTCCAACCGCTACGAGTCCACAAACTAACCTCCGAATGAGTCAACTATACCCCAACTATTTATGAATACAAACATATATGTACAGACAAATATATAAAATAATCAACCAACATATATGTATAACGAAACTTACACTCACAACATAGGAATAATGACAAATCAGTCATGGAAAAAATACAACTCAAATAACAGATTCATGCAATCTCACCTAATTTGCCAAAGTGCATCCAGCTTTTTGCCTAGGGGATCCATACAACCTCACTCCGACAATATTCCTACCAGAACCAAATAAATATATTTCGAGCAACATTTAGGGACCAATACAACTATATAAAGAGGAAAAAACGTTTAGTAATATAATAAATATCAAAATAAAATAAAATGGAAAATGTTCAGAACATGAGCATTGCCAATGTATCTTCGAGAGCATGGGGCCGTAAGCCCCACGTCCCCCCTTCCCACCACTTCGCACCGCCCGTTAGGCTTATCAGTGACTCCGACCCACATCCGACCTCGCGCCGCTGACTCCGGCCAACCCCTGTCTCACCGCTAATTATGCCCTATCTTGTTCCTTCACATTTACGTTTAGCGGTCATATACGCTACTATCATGGCGATCAAGATTTATGTCCAGCAATCAATGGGTTATAAACAGCAATGCAATGACTTGCCGATTAAACACTGGATTTCTAACATCATGTGTTCCGGACGTAGAAATTTGGAAAATATTACAGAAAAGTTCATTGACATATGGTCCTAACATGAGACTAAGACTATTTGAGCCATATGAGCGTTCAGATTTCTCTGACGTCAAAGAAATCCTTACAATAACGCTAAAGCATTCAAACTGTTCAGAATATTTTCACTTCATGGAAATTGGTTGATATGGTGTTATCTGACGATAGGTTTGTACAGGTTTGGTCCTTTCAGTTTATCTACAACCGGACCTGTCATCTCCGAAGTTGAAAGCAATGAATTATTGAATCTGTCTATCGGCAGAGGCAAATTTACTTGATATATACTTATAAATACACATTCCAATTTAGAGCATATCCAGTCATGTGAAATACACACAAAATGATGCAGTTTTGTATTCATTCCGAGCTGTGGATGACTTTGCATTGTATTCACTATGCACTCTTGATTAGTAGAAACAGTGTGAGGATACTACTTCGGCCCCAACAATAAATACAATGTGCATAAATTGTTTGATTGTTCCAGATTCACTCGTCAGTGTAACAACAGACCCCGTAAATCAGGCTCTTGTGTTGATGTTGACGTTGGACGGTCATCATAGCGTTATTATCGAGTATTAAATCAGGCTTCTGTGTTGATGTTGACGATGGACGGTCATCATAGTGTTATTATGTAGTATTTTCGAACAGTATTAAAACATATTTCCTGCGAATCAGTTGGAGATGATTCTATGTAAGAATTATTTGCAATGACTTTCGATTGACCGGCGTGATTCCAAAGGAATCAGTGAGAGAAAATTAATGGTGTATGTTGGGCAGACTATTTTCTTCTCTAAAAATGGGTCTCATAAGGAAAAGCCAATTGAATATTATTCCAGAGAGTTGTATTTGCGATTCATTGGGAAAAAAATGAAACATGATAGAAACAAAAACATGAATAAAGGATTAATCTAATTTAGTCTAAAATGTAAATGAACAGTGGTTGCATCATTTGAAAAATTAGGTTTGTCACCAAGATACCATCTCGCGTCGCAAGAATACGAGACCAGATCGTATTTGGAAACGGGCAAAAGTTTTCTAATAATGTAATCACTATTCATTCACATCAGTCGCCCAACGTTACTATTGGTATGTTTTCTCCGAAGTAATATGTGTTTCCATAGCTTACTTGGTTGCAAGGCATTTAATTATATATTTATGATAACCATAATAAATAAAGTTATTGATCTGAAGAGGAAACGGATTTTTTTTTTAAATTCTTATAATGTTAAATGAACTGTAGCGTGATATTATAGCACTTTTATTTTATCCTCGACCCACAAACAATAGTGAGGTCGCTTATCCGTATCCCGGTTGTTGCCGTAACGGCGTGTTGCAATGGCCTCGCTGTGGGTAGCAGTTACCGTTTGTTGTCCTGTAAACGAGCGTCGTGAAGTAGAATATTAAAATGGTAAGTGAGACAGTCACGATGCCTCGCTGTTTTCATGTGTTTCATTCCATCCATTATCAGCCTCATATCAAGAGTGACTCAACATTGCTGAGGCATTAGAACAAATGTACATTTGGAGGTTGATTCTGAAGTATTAGGATTTGATTTGTGATATCCTCAGTCATGGCGCTCAATTTCATACTTTTCTGTTCTGCTCCTTGGCTATGACAAGTGTTGCATGGGATAGTGGGAGTAAAGATATGTTTATATGTACGTCACTAGTACTTTATTTATCCTATTTTACAGATACAGATGCATAAAATTGACCGGATCCCCCAAGAAGGGGGGTGGCCAACATCAAGGGGCACTTCACACTCCTCTCAATACTCACACTCGCACAACTTAGCCCTTTGGTGCTAAAGGGTCCGCCCGGAAGACCCAACAACACACCCTATGGGTCATGAGTACAGTTCGAGGTCAGTGTCAGCAGCAGAGCACGACCGTGAGACTAGTTTAGCCCTGCCGCGTCCATGATGACCGGGCCCCCCACCCACCCACGACGAGATGCCACAGGGCTGGAAAGCCCATCCGGGCAGCGTCAAAGTCATCCATTCACAATCATTCTCCACTCACGCCTATTCATTTCAAGCTCTCTCGCTGCCTCCACACTCAAGCCTCTCCTTCCTAACTCCTGCGTCACACGCACACCATCCATCCAACCAAACTTCGGTCTATCTCTGAGCCTACATTCACTTACCTCCGCCTCCATCGCCCGTTTCACCAGTGTCCCCTAATCCATCTTCACCATATGCCCGAATTACCTCTGAACACGCGGAGAAACTCGTTACTCTAACTTCTTTCCATCCTCGTTCTGATTCGACCCACGTCGTTATTGATCCTGTTTCACAGCGTCACTCCAGCCATGCTCCTCAAAAAGTTCATCTCAAACACATTCAACTCCCTTCACTCATCTGCTCTCACCGCCCAAGTCTCAGCTCTGTAAAGCTCAGCTGGGACAACTATGCCCTCAAACAACCCTCTCTTCATTTCCATTCCTAACGTCTTACAGCTCATATCACCGTTCAATGGTAGGAGTGTTATGTTAAATATCTGGGAGTTCAGATATTTAAAAAACAACTTCTTCCAATAACTCTCCATTAAGGAGGACGATAATTCAACA
The DNA here is from genome assembly GCA_016164225.1 of Gammarus roeselii. Classification (NCBI taxonomy): domain Eukaryota; kingdom Metazoa; phylum Arthropoda; class Malacostraca; order Amphipoda; family Gammaridae; genus Gammarus; species Gammarus roeselii. The sequence continues at coordinate 6,349 of SDVV010009469.1, read as the reverse complement.
GTCATCAACATCCTCGAACATCTCATTACTTTAATTTCACCCACGTTTACTCGAAGATTCCTCCTTTCACACACTCTACCAAACTCCGATACTAGCCTACACAGCTTCTCCTCTGAGTATACCACCACAGTCGTACCATCCACAAACAGTAACGGACTCAATACCAACTCCGTCCATTTGCTTCAAAGAGCTTCAAGCCACGACCCAATACTTTCGCTCTCACCCACCAGACAACTGCATCCATGTAGAGATGGAACAACCAGGGAGACATAACTCAGCCTAGTCTATGACCCACCTTCACCTTGAACCAATCCCTCACCTCGCTCACCATGCTGACATATGCTCTGCTGTCAACATCGAAATTCTGAACCGCTTTCAACAAATTTCCGCCCACTTTCTACACAGCTTCTCTGTCAACCTCTGTCGTAGGCTTTGTCCAAACCCATAGAGGCTCATAACACATCCTATCCTTTTGCACGGTAATTCTCACAGACTTGTCTCGATGCAAATCTCTGATCGGTACATAAAAAAAATATCAATCTAGTCGTGCATACAGGTACAAAAAAAAAGATAAAAATTATAAATTATTAATGTGCGACTACATGCATATTCTGTAGGTGCGTAGTTCCGTTCAACTTTGTTGCTCGGCAGCATGCTTTAAGCAAGAAAGGGATGCAATTCCAGCGTGTTTTTTTTCAATATGTGAAGTCAAATGAATACGTATTAGTTATCAATGAATCGATTATACTATAACGAGAATATCACTGTACGGGTAAAGCATTTTTCTTACTCATAATACATTTTAAATTAGTAATGTCTTTCGTTTGATTTTGTATTTATACGTGAGGAAATGGGGCAGTACCAAATACTCTCGCTTTCTAGGGGAACAAACTGTATAATTTCGAACATTCATTTTTTGTTGATTGTGAGAATGCTTCTCCAGGGCTTCTATCACCGAACAGACTACAACTTTTTTCTCTTGGAAGCGATGAACTGGCGCACGACTATCAACCCCAACCTTTCTGAACTGGTTTTGGTGGAAAATGTTTTATATTCCAATTATCATTAAACTTCGACAAGAAAGTGCGTAGGAGTAGCCTAACTTTGTTAGAATATTCAACCTCCTGCTCGCTACGAAATTATTCTTTAGAATGGAACTATCAACTTCTAATATAATTGCAACAGAATTTTGCATGTCGTGTGTATATCTTGGAAAACTACAGCATTGAATTCGAATTTGGTTGTATTTCATCTCGTGTCTTTCATGCTCGAAAAAACTACTTAAATGGTCCTGAATTCTGATTTTTTTTCTGTCTCATTCAATTTTTACCGTGCGAGTTACTGTTTCCGCAGCCTCATCAGGCAATCCTGTCACGGAGGCAAAGGCGTGAGAGCGCGAGGTTCCATTGCAAGCGCCTTTCAGCGAGGAGTCCATCAAACGGCGTCCAATTTTGCTCTTTAGTGATTGATGAAAGGATTCCGAGGTCATTGTTCTGAGTGCTTTGTCACTGCCAGCTGAAGCTGAATAAACTTTCTCCATTGAATATGGCAGACAATTTGTAAGGAAAGGAAATGGGATGGTTATCGTTAAAATGTCGCTGATAATGTTTGTTTCATTCATTGAGTGAACGATGATAGTGTCACTTTCATTATAGCTTGAGGGTAGTGAAATCGTCAATGGCTTCAATGTTGATCTTGAGCGTACATAAACAGAGAGAGATAGTCCCACTATTAAGATCATGGGAACCATTATCCCGTGTGTTCGTATCTGTCTTCTGATAATTAAGACCCAAATTCGGTCATAAATACTTAGATGACGAGCATTTTGAATTTAAGTTACACCTGCAGTACAACCGCTTACAAGTGTGCACAAGTGTAAGAAGACAACAAAAGGACTTTAAGCCCAAACGAGGTTACCTTTTGATAATAAGATTGATAGTTTTGAAGTCAAGCGGCTAGGGGCACTTCATGTGTCATCGTGATTTCTGTTTTCAAAGCCTCACGACAGGGAAAGGTTAGCTCTAACGTCAATTCTAGTAGAAATTGTCGAGCCGTGAATTAAACGCTTCGATTGTATTGCTGTTTACGACCTCCGCTGACAGTTTGTCATATTCCCCGACAACTCTATGCGAGAAGGGATTGCGCGTGATGTCGCGTGAGAAACGCTTCCTACGATTTTATATCCATTACTCGTGGTCACTTTGCCCGCATCATGAGTGAAAGGTTCACTTGGGCGATGTTTTCCTTACCCTTCATAATCCTTCACACCTCGTTCATGTCACCTCTGACTGGGTCGCTATACCTGGCGCTAATTTCTTTTATAGCTAACGTTAGATCAGCCCCCTTCATCTCCACCAACTGTCATATAAGCCACAAGTTGTTCTATCCACCTAACCAAGGTACCATTTTTTATCAGCGAACAATTATTGTATCCCTTACTCAGAGCAGCCACTGTCATATCCACCAATGTCTTATCAGCCACGAGTCGTACCGCTGTCCAAGAGGGAGCTTACGAGCGTCGGGTTGGCCGTCTCGAGGTGTCCTGCTCACGGTGGCGGTGTCGGAGCGAGGGACGATCAGGGCGAGGTCTACGACTTGGTCGGGACGCGGCCTGTGCGCTGCACGGGCCCCTGGCCCACCAACAAAACACCAAACAACAGAGCCATAACAACAACACTGTTTTTTCCTTAGGGAGAAGTGAACAACTGCCGGCGTTCCTTCCTTTTCTTCCTTCTCCAAGCCGGTGACATCGAACCCAACCCTGGTCCTAACTCATATATATACATGTCCCACTTGCGGGCGTCCTTACATACGCCGACTGGCGCGATCCAGTGCAGATGTGGGGCATGGACACACTACACAAAACACTGCTCTGATGTCCACAACAATAGAAACATACCACACGGGTGGCAATGTATTAACTGCCCCCCAACCCATAACATCAATACAGATATCAACCATAACACCATTCCCGCCGCACCAACACCCGATGCCCCTCCACTTCTGGGGGGCTCCTCTCCTGTACGTCTGCCGGACTTACTGACGGCGGCTCCTCTGCCGGGGCATCACCTGGTCTGCCCCGGACTCTACGACCCACACCCGCCCCGCCGCCGCCCACACCTCCACACACCGTGGCCTCACCACCACCCCCTGCTACACTACAGCAACCCCAATCTAATTCCAAACACCTGAATATATTGCAAATGAACACAAACGGCATTGGTGGAAACAAGTTGAACTAAAACACTTTTTACACATGCATCACATCCACATCGCCCTTCTCCAGGAAACAAAACTTAAACAACACTCCAAAACACCGAAGTTTCTTGGATACACAACACTCCGCTACGACCATCCTAACAACGACGGTGTTGGTGATCCCGTTACTCTAGCACATAAAAACCTCCACTTCGTCAACACAACCGCCTTTACTATCGCACAACTTCCCCTTGACCACACTCTGGAACTTCAATCACTACACATACAAATTCACAAAATAATACATATATTCAACACATACACCCTCCATCCAGTTCATGTATACTTCACAATACGCCGCACCTAGACTGTCTTGACACAACCACTAACACCTTCGCCCTAGGTGATTTCAACGCGCACGACCTCTCCTGGTTTGCCTCGCAGAGAGGTGACCGAAGGGGCAGTGTTCTCGTTGATCAGCTAGATACACTTATAACACTGAATAACGCAGAAACACCCACTCGCAAACCGTTCAATCCCAATACACAACCGGCTTCTCCCGACGTCTCATTCTGCTCCCCCAACCTCGCGGTAAATTGTCAGTGGGCGGTCCACCAGGATATGTCATCAACCACCTCCCAATAGTCATAAACTATCAACTTCGATCCCAAATCCACAACAAGCCCCCTCACTCTTTTCGTAACCACATGAGAGCAGACATGGACGAATACACAACATCGATTGAAATCGCTCTACAAGAAATTGACAGCACCCAATACACATCAATTGTCACAGCCACAAAACACTCCAACATAGTACTCAACCACGCAGACAGACAACACATACCCGCTGGGTTTGTCCGCGGCTTTACTTCAGCCTTATCGGCCAATATTAAGCGGAAAATTCAGCAGCGAAACCACCTCTGTAATTTACCCTTAACCAACGACCAAATCACTCAGATTCCAATCCTTGATGCAAAAATAGATGCAGATATCCGGGAGCTACAGACGAACCCATGGCGGGACGTGCTTGCAAACACTAACTTCCGAACCTCACCATCAATATTATGGAAACTCAATAGGAGCCTCAACAACACAAATACGAACTACATAGACACACAGGAGGCAAACTTTCCACCCAACTCACACACACCATACCATCAGACCAACAACCAGCAGACATACTCAACAAACACTTTGCAAACACTTGTAACCTACCACACCACCCAGACAACAGGAGGATACTCAAGCAGCTACACAGATTGCAGACTGATCCAAACATGGAAACTCCCTTCACACCAGCCTTGACAATAGCCGCCATCTGCCAGACAAAAAATTCCTCAGCAGCGGGCCCAGACGGCATATCATACATTCACCCTAAACATCTAGGGTCATACGCCATCGCGGCCCTCACAGACATCTTTAACTCTTCCGTACTACACAATACAATACCCAACATCCAGAAACAAGCTAAATCATCCCCATCCTGAAACCCAACAAAGTTCCTACAGATCCAGTCTCGTACTGACCCATTTTCCTACTCATGAACCTCTCGAAAATCCTGGAGAAACTAATTCTTGACAAAATTATTGCACACATCCCACTCTCCCTTACGCAACACGGTTTCATGGCTCAACACTCCACCACCACGATCCTCACCAACCTCATCCAGACCATCCATGAAGGCCTGAATGCAAAGAAACCAGCCGAACGAACTTTGGTATACGCTATCGACATTAGTAGGGCCTTCGACACAATTCCCAGACACGTCCTCATAAACAAAATACTCAACACCCAGACATGCACACACCGTCTACAACAACAAGCCTCCGCGATTCCGCAACTTCTCCAATGGTGTCCCATGGGGATCTGCGCTATCCCCCTCCCTGTTCAATACCTTTTTGCACGACCTGCCTATTTCCACAGAACCCAACACACACATCAGCTCATACGCGGATGACCTAACAATAATTACACAACACCCAAAACACGAGACCGCAGCTGCACACCTCCAGCAGTATCTGAACTCCCTTGAAGTCTGGCTGCTGGTCAACAGAATGAAGGTGTCCGCAAGCAAGTCGTCTCTCACACTGTTTACTCCGGATAACAGTGAACACCGTATCCACCCTTCTGTCACGCCTAACAACAATACCATTCCCCACAGCCCCACTACAACCATCCTTGGAGTAACTTATGACACGGGGATGACATCTAAACCTCAAATAGCTAACATTGGAACCAAAACCAGACCCAGACTGAACGTGTCTCGGGTACTCACTACAACCTCCTACGGTCACTCCAAGGAATCAATTACAATACTATCCAAACAATTCATCAGGCCTGTTATCTCCAATGCAAACACCGCTTGGTCCTCGGACCTTGCACCCACACATGTTAGCTCTCTGCACAAGATACAGAACACGGCCTTGCGCATCGCAATGGGCTGCACACATACTACTCTTATTCCGAACTTGCATTAAGAAACAAAGAGCTTCCCTCTCAAGCATCAACTTCATAAGAGTGGGACCCAATTCATCAACAAGATCTTAGACCCGGCACACCCCTGCCACAACCTAGTCTACCCTCGTACGACCAACCGACACCTACATAACACAACGGCAACACACTTCGGTTCCCTTTATGCGACCATCCCTGAATCTTCAGATAACACATCTATGCGTAAACCAATATACACACACTTCACAACTCTTTCATTCGATGAACACATAGTCAACAAGATCTTGCAGAACCACCCGCCTGGGGTGGACGTGTAGGAGTTGAGGCTGCCCAGGGGTGACAGGGTTCACCTGTCAAGGCAGCGGTGAGGGCACCTCACGGCCCTACAGCCATACCAGCATAGACTGAGAAATGTCCCTTCCGATCTCTGCTCACGGTGCCGGGGCTTACCCTATTAGGGCGATCACGTCATGACGTCGTGCCCAACCATCGCACCCGGCAGGCTCCACCATAACATCACGTCAGTGAGTGATCTATGGGAGCGCCCGCGCGACAGCATCAACTACCTCAGAGTTACAGGCCTAATATAGGGCCTGTCACCAGCTGTAGCACTCCCATTACACTTGTGATGTGCCTGTTGCACTGCGGCACTCAACGTATTTAAAAAAAAAAAAAAAAACATTGGGCTTATTTTA
>SDVV010009468.1:0-16693 GCA_016164225.1 Gammarus roeselii | reverse complement strand
CTCGAGTCCCGCGGATCCCACGAGTACCTCCTCTCCCTGGGTCACCTTCTCTCAACCAACCTCGTTACATATAATAATAATGATAACAAATTTAAAATTCATCACCATGAAAAAAGGGCAGAGAAAAATAATAGAGCCCAAGCAAGAAGAAATAATAAAATACTAAAATAAAGTGTTAATGATCTATAAAATGAATAAGCATCCATCCACCCCAAGAAGAAAGGGCAGGTTCGTCACGGGCAGAAAAACTGCTCGGATTATTGATTTCGCACTACTTGTTTAAGGGGATAGAGGGGGGGGCAGAGGTCTCTTGGGTCCCAATAAAGCCAGACAAATCCCGGAGGGTAACCCAAGTCTCCCGGGTTCCCAGGAGACTTGGGGTTCCCTCGTCTCAGCTCATCTTGGCTTGTCTCGAATCATTTCGGCCAGTCTCGGCTCGTCGCGAACAACTCGACTCGCCTCAACATGTTTCGACTGATCTCGACGCACCTCGACCAGCCTCGACGCGACCCTCACCTCTGCGCCAGTAATACGCGGACTGTAATAATTATTTGTTCTATTCAAGCATTTCACAGATATACATTTTTCTGTGTATGGGTTTTACAACGTGGGGAGGGGAAGCAGCGGTCCCAGGATTCAGAAGGGCCTCAAGCGGGTCTCAAAGTTCCTCAAGGGGGTCTCAAGCGTGTCCCAAAGGGCCCCGGAAGGGTCCAAGTGGATCCCCCCAAATTCTCCTGGTCTTCCGAGTCTCCTGGGTTCCCGAAACCCCCAGGTCCCTCGAGTCCCGCGAGTACCCTCCACTCCCGGGTCACCTAGTCTCAACCAGCCTCGGTTCGTCTCGACTCATCGCCTCGTCTTCACTCGCCTCAACCTGCTTCGACTCGCACCCTCCACGTACAGTGCCATTCAAGACTTTCAGTCTCTAAGATTACAACCAACATTGATTCGCCTTTTAGCCATCAAAAACGCCTAGCTGTGATCGGACATTTATTAGGCATCAAACCAGCATCCAGTGCTGCATTAGGTCATCGTCCATCTCCGGGATTGCTTCGACACATGGCATGCTCAGGTCACTTCTGCTTATAGGGAAGGCCAAGTAAGTACTTGCCCTATTCAAAGTGAGCTAAGAAAACGGTGGTCCTCCGGGATGGGGGAGTCTATAGGTAAGTAAAATTTAGTATGGTCAATTCACAACAGATCAGATTTCAGCTAAGAGGTTGGTTCCTCGAAGGTAGCCGAGAAGCGGTTCCGCACACAATTGCCTCCGAGGGAACTCAGTAAGCATTAGGCGGAGTATATTAGGCCGTCTGATGGACGCGGAAGCAAATAGTTAAGGCTCCGAAGTGAAGGCAACACGCTTTGAAATCATTGCTTTTATCGGTAATTCAATAAGAACGCATCTGAACTCATTCTGCTCAGCAACTTATCTCATGGAGGAGCTTCTTATCATAGAATTGGGAAGCCAATGGTTATCACTACACGGTTTAATATGCACAGAATTACAGTTATTAATGGTAACCTCAGGTGAGGATGTCAAGATTGATGATTGGTCAGCCATCTTATCTAAATATCACATAACTACACAACACTAAGCGCTATTGCTCTAGCAGCCAGCACGACACAATATACAAATGCTTACAGTTTACAATTGACGAGAAAGATTTGTTCCAATCAACAAACACATCATTCAAAACATTATTTGTGATGTGTTCAATGGAATATTCAGGAGGTCTCATCACAAACGCAGCCAACACAAATAACACAAATTGGTATGAAATAACCATGCAATAATCTACGTTGCTACGTGTTCAGAAGCACCCACATGAGCCCTACGCAGGACGTGATTTGACTGAAACCATTTCTGGAACATGGTTGCGATCATGTACAAAATGGAGAAATTTGCAGTGACGTTCTGGCAATTATACATATAAAATAGTACATTACCCTTCACAATCAATATAGGTATAGGTGAGTTCAGACAACTATATATAAAATTGTACAGCGCCCTTCACAATCAATACCGTTATAAGTGAGATCAAAAAATACTTTCACGATGTGTTTCTGGTAAATGATAAAAAATGCAGGCTCAGCCAGTTTGATGACGAGCCAAGATAGCTACGCCTCGGCAAAAATTATTGAGAAGGCCATCAGGTACAACCAGTCTCTATGCCGTTCGCAAATATAAAAAAAATCTCGTTTCAAGCTAAGGCAGCTTCACTCCCAATCAAAGATTGCTCCGTTAAATGCATATTAAATTGCCAAAGAACTAAAATATTGTATTAGTCTCGTTAAGGGCGGACCGGGATACACTGATCGTTGTTTCTAGAGCGGTTCATCGAGGGCAAGATACAAGCAGAGTGATAGCGTATGCCGAGTGGTCATGTTCTCTGACAAATTGTGATGCCACAAGTGCTTAGTGATGCCACACAATGCATAGAAAACATAGGGGAATAGTGATTCATTGATCGCAAGTAGAGGCTGTTGAGATGCCGAGCATCGCTAGTGCGCCTCAGCCTCCAACGCTGCTGTGATTAGGAAGTTCTGTAAAGAGATACTGCGTTCTCGAAATACCTGCCGATTATCCCTTCCATGGGTGAACTTTAATTGTGTTGCACAGCTGTTGAGCGCACCTGGTTGCATTGGGCGCTTGACAAATGCAAGTGAACGTTGTTCCCCACCTGATTTGAGTTGGTTGGCCTTAAATTTGGTTGGGGAGAAACAGAGCTGAGAAGCGGACCGGAGGGTAACTAGGGCACCGAAAGACTGATGTGTTGGGAGAATTGACGCCACCGGCAAACGCAAGCGGATGTACCCACTAATCCATGAGCGCGACAAACTATGTTAGACGAGCAGCCGTTCCTTGACTAGCGTCAACAGACGAGCGGCCATGGAGCGCTTAAACCACGCGTACCAGCGCCGTACGCGTTGTCGCCGATCCTCCTTCCCTCGCTGTAGCAACCTGACCAGGGCAACACAGGACGCTGTAAAGGGCCTTGTCAAATATGCCTGCTATCAGTCATAACTACAAACATTCAGGTTAAAGTTAGCGAGGGCAAACCTAAACCTTCTGCAACTAAGACTCAAGCACAGTTGTAGCTAGGTTCCTTCCTAGTAGCTTCATGAATATCGTTGATCCATTGTGTAGTAGCGTGCATGCATCTCTTCCTGCCTGGTGTATGTTGTTCGTGAAGCAGGCCGTCTGTATTCATTGTCTCATGAGTAACTGCCCTTTGTAGATTCACAAAGTCTACTACCGCCCTGCATGGAAAGTGAGGCAGAAAAGACCGTAAATATAACCTATATATGCACGATAACAATCGAGAAATGACCGGACATATAACCGTTACAATTTACTTGAAACAACGTTCCTTAGCCTAATGAATACAGGCGGTAGGTCAGGTGAGATTAGATAAGAGTCCGTCTTCGGGATTTCTTCGATTCACGGTATGTTCAGGTCACCTCTGTTTATAGAGGTCACAAAAGTGTCCTACTCAAAATGAGCTAAGAAAAGGTGATTCTACGGGAAGGAGGAGTCCATCGGTAGGTAACATTACGTATGATCAATTCAGAACAGATCAAATTTCAGCTAAAAGGAGGTTGATTTCTCGAAGGTAGCTGAGAAGCGGTTTCGCACTGAATTGCCTCCGAGATTAGGCGGAGTGTATTAGAAAGGTACAGGAACCGGCACGCTGGGAAAGGGTGTGTGTTAACTTCAGTCTAGGTTGGGCACTCAGCTAAGACATGGGCTATTGTAAGAGGGACCAAACTGTCCATGCAGTATGGGGATGACGATGCCTTCATTTGGTGTCTGTGCGTTAGTCTACCGTGTCCAATTCTCAATCGGCATAGACAGATCTCAGTCCGTCGAGACCGGTTGCTGGAAGAGACCCAGGGTGTAGGGATCTTTGATAGCGCGTTATTTATTTCTCATAGGAACATCAGACCATTCCATGTTCCATTCATTTCGCACAGCTCATTTAATCGCTGGGTAAAAAAAGTCATTATATGGAAGTGGACGCTGTTCTGCTGGGTCAGGCGCCGCTGCAGCTCTTCGCACCGCTTCGTCCGCTTGCTAATTGCCCACCACCCAGCGCAAACGAACGTTCTTGTTCCTGGAGAATTGTCGCAGAAGCCAGAGCAAGATTGCTGAAACAACAGGGTGACAATCGTTGATGACCTCCAGGGTTTGGAGCGCGCTAAGCGAATCACTAAATATTGCGATATTGGTACCTGGGGAGTCGCGGCCGCAAAGAGGGTGTCTGCAATGGCTGTGAGTTCAGCAGTGAAAACTGACGCTGATGGCGGGAGTCTCTTAGCGACGACGTGCCCGGGGAGCACCGCTGCACAGCCCACAGCATCGTCGTCTTTTGATCCATCAGTGAAGATGTGCAAGCTACCAGCGTGATGGGCCTCTAAATGAGCTAGAAGAAGAGCTCAAAGATTCTGGGGTGCAACATCTGCTTTTCGGCAGTAAAATAGTGAGGGCAAAGCATATTTTCTGGTATACGCCAGATGGGAACTGCATCTCGTGGGAGAGGGTCCACCATGATACGTGGCAGACCAAGCTCAATGGTTTGTGAGAGGCTCGAGGAGGGAGTGAGATTGGGATGGAGCTGTCGGATTGTGGTACATGTAGGAAAGATGGAGCGAGCGAGAATATGACAATATAATTGGAGGTCGATTTGTTCTCGTCACAAGGTAAGGCTAAGCTGACCAGTTTCACAGAGAAGGCTGACAATAGTTAAGAAACTGAAAGCTTCAGTACAAGGGTGAAGGGCGGCATTGTGAATTGGTTCCAATGTGTTCAGGATATTTGGTTTCGCGAAGTTTGGCCCAGATGATAACGCGGTAAAGGCGCGATGTCTGCACCCCAGGTGACGTGAGATACAATCCGAAAAATGATAGATCTCTGTAAGCAGTCTATCCTAAGCTGCTGCACGTGGTACTTCCAGGTTAGTTTCTGGTAGAATATTATAACTAGAAAGCGGACTGTAGGTAGGAAAGGGATCATTTCTCCATATAGGCTGAAGCTGGTTCCGGGTATATGCGGGACCGATAGATATAAAGTGCACATGTTTTGCTTTGGGATATTGTTAGGCCTCGAGATTCTGTCCAAGCAACCACCTGGGCAATTGCACTCAGCAGTTGACATTGGAGTTGGGACACGGCTGGCGCAGATGCGTACATCATAAAGTCGTCAATGTACAGAGGGCAACTGACCGAGGGTCGGACCGTCCCCGTGATCCCGATAATAGCCATCGCGAATAGAGTGCGAGAAACACGCTACCTGGTGTACCCCCTCATCTTGTTCATGAAGGTTTGAAAGGTGATTGCCGAATTTGGGCCGGAAGACTCTCCGCCGGATCTCTCGGAGGATGCCATAATGTTAGGCTGTATCGAATGCTTTCTGAAGATCAAAGAAAACACAGACAGTGTGTTGTTTAAGGTCCAGGGCACGTTGGATGACAGTCACAACGCATAATAATGCATCCTGCGCTGACGACATCTTTCTAAACCCGAATTGTAATATAGGAGCTAAGCGGGTTTGCTTCCAGGTGCCGGGTCAAGCGGGCATTCGCAACCTTCTCCAGAACCTTCGCTACACACGAGGTGAGGGCTATAGGGCGGTAGCTGGACAAATCATCAGTAGGCTTGCCAGGTTCTAGGAAGTACAGAACCACTGCCTTCCTCCACCGATCGGGATAAGAGTAGGTAGACCAGACTGTGTTGTAAATAAGACATAAGTAAGAGAGTGCAGAGGGATGTAACTAGGCGATGGAGCATCTCGTAAGAAATTAAATCCTCATCGGGAGCAGAGCGGCTATAAGCGCGTATTAGTCCGATGATTTCGCGTACAGCGATTGGTTCATTTTGTGGTACGGAAATTAGGGCTATACTCAGAATCTGAGCCAACGGAAGAGTTGTGTGTTGCAAAGAGTTCGCCGAGACTTCCTGCGAGTCGGTGTGGGTCGGTCCCCCCACTCATAGGGTTGGTGGAGGATGAGAACAGCACGTTTCCATCAATTTTCGTATGCGGGACTACACTTTAGACATGTGTGTGTTCGCATTAATGGATACTACGAAGTTTTCCCACAATTATTCTCGCGATAGGAAGTAGGAATTTTGTGCTTTTGGCGTTTCTTGAGAGAACGTAATTTCATCTGCTTCAGCTTTTGTTCGCTAGTATCGATTGTTTTGCTATGTAGCAAAGGTCATTCCACCAGGGTGTCCTAATTTCCCGTGGCGTTCCCTTGGTTATAAGGATGCTACGGTCTACAGCGTGAAGAAGGTCATCATTTTATTTAAATTTTCTACCGTTTTGTCACAAGATATATCCTGAGGTGGGAGAGGTGTTGTGTAAGCGGTGAACAATTGCCAGTTGGCTTCACGCATTATGTATCGGCGAGCGGTGGAAGTACTTTCAGGGTGAAGAGTAGTGATGGGGAAGTGGTCACTTCCGTAGGGCTCCAACAGCACTTGCCAGGCAAGGTCTGGGGAGAGGATTGGGGAGCAGAAGGAGGAGTCAACAGCCGATAATGAGGGTGTCTGGGTATGGAAGTGCATCGGTTCTCCAGTATTAAGGAGTGCAATATCGGAAGATAGATGTGATTGCTTGATTTACTATTGTAGCCAGGCCTGTGCCCTGTCGAGCATCGGCAGTGGGAGAGATGAAGTGGGCTTTATACCCACTGGGAATATATGGTTTGTACAGCCCCAGGAGAGTTTCCTGGAGATAAACTACCGTTGGATTATTCGTTTGGGTTAATTTCAGTAGTTCAGCATAGTTAGCAAGAAATTCTCTCAGTATCCTTTGAAGGACGATTGTATCGGACATGGGGAAATAAAGTCTGAACAAGTTAGGATCTAAGCTTGAGTTGATGTGGTCTTATTCAATATTGTTCCCTAGCACAATGTCACTCACGGCCTATCGGCCGTGCTCGGCGAGTATTACTAAAGCCTCTTTTATGGTCATGAGTCAACGCAGGATCATTTCCGGTCGGATCATCGTCGGACAGGTCTGAGCCAGTGTGCTTGGCGCTGGTCAGCGGCAAACGAGTCTCCGGTTCGGTTTGGGATGCTGATGGAATATGATGGCTATCACTCGACAGTGTATTCAGCGCATTTCACTCAGGATTACAGTTTGGGGTGGCTGGGCGAGGAAGAGACGGACGGGCATTTGGTGCCCTAATGGGGGCACCAGAAAGGCACTTGAGTTGAGTTACCTGGCAGCCTGCACGGCTACTCAGGGATATCTAGGTTGGACTTGATGCCAGGTGAGTTTAATTTTTGGCGACAGACCGCGAGCTTTCATCTTGTGTGATTGGCGAGGGGAGTTGGAGTGGTAGCATCTCTTCATGCAGGGCAGCGATAGCAGGTCGTCGTCCAGGCCAAGATCTGGGACTCTCATCGCGCGTCGATCAACAAGTGAGGGCCGGGGCGAGGTGGGAGTGACATGAGGCCTCTCTAATGGGATTTCCGAGTTATCGGATGGTGAAAGTGACTGTCGTCGCGATCTTCCCCGACAACGACGAGGGGAAGGGACATCGCGTTGTAGGTTAAGTGGAACCCTGGTTATGGGTATCCCCGCTCTCACTTCTCCAAAGCTAGCAAGCGGTGGATAAATTTATTGGTTACTTGCCTCTTGGCCTATAGGTAGGAAAAGCGATATCTGGTTTGAATCGAGAGTATCTCTTTTTTGAGTTTGTAATATGAGGAGCCGCGCGCTGGCGCAGGATGGTTCTCTGAACAGTTTGCGCATTTTGCAGGTTGGTCACAGTTGGCACCGTGCGCGTCCTCACCGCAGCGGAAGCATGTTCCAGTTCCATTCCTCAGTCGGCAAGCATCACTTGTACGACCAAACTTTTGACAGTGGTAGCAGCGTCTGGGGTCAAGGTTGTACTCTCGGACCGAACAGTGTCCAGCAGATGTGAACATCGGGAGGTAGGGAACAGAGTTTGAAGGTGAGGATGTACCAAGATATACAGAGTGAAAACGACGTTTCGCCGTCGTTTCATTCTACATATCTTGGTGACTTGTTGATCCGCGAGTTCAGTAAAATATCGTCGTCGGAGTGATTTGGTCTGTTTTTATAATCATCGGTTCCTTGTGTCTTGTTGAGAGTATGGTGCTCATCAACTTTTACAGGTATATTATCTAGTTGTTTGAGGTTCTGGATGTTACTGTTTTGCTCCTCATCTTTCACCTCCACCGGGAGGGAGCCACTCTTGAGCTCACTGATGCGATTCGAAGGTCCTTAGTGCAGCGCGAAGTTGTCGATTAGCTGATATAGTATATGTATCGGCCAGGTTCTCCCAAAATTGCCTTGACGGTGAAGAACTTAGTGAAGAGTTTCTTTAGAAATAGATTTTCCAGTATTTTTTTTTTCAGCGTATCGTTCATGAGGTCGCAAGCGATTGCGGCGGCTTCTCTCGGGCTTTCGTCCGTGAGCAGCATGTGACGCACCTGCGTAACGATCTTACGCATTGTTATCAAAATCCACCCCGCCAGAAGTGGGGAAGGCTGCTGTTGACTAATCATCTCTCCATCAGGCAGCCTGGAATGAAGGGGTTCATGTCCACAACTCGGGAGCGACCGCCGGGTGATGAAGGTGTAGAAGAACGTCCACTAGGTCGTGACGCTGATAGTACGGTTATCTGGCGATAACCGTAGTTCAGAAAGTGGTCCAATGGAGAGGTCTGGGTCGTCAACATTTGCTGGTTTTCTGTTAAAGAATCCACAAGCGTTCCGAGGAGCCCTCTCCACATGCCCACGCCCAACTTGGAGCGCATATAGCAAGTATTTTCTGTCTCTTTCAATGAGCACCACGTGTGAACTATGTGATGTTCGTGTCCCTTCCACAACAGTATTCAAACTGTTCGGTGAAGGGAAAGAAAACACGTCGAGACCCGGCGAGTGCGTGGCAAACATCAGCAAGTGTTTCACGCTGATTGACGCATATTAGCACCGAGGAACGCGAACTGTCTGCTCATGCCTGTGTTCATCAGATGTTTTCGAGTTATCCATGTGTGTCCATTCATAGTACCAAAGTGGAGTGTTGGGTAGGGGGTGAACTGTTGCCGCACCCCCGACCCCGAGCACCATCTTCCACATGCGGGGACATGTGGGTCACAGCGTGACCCGCGAAAGCGAGGAGTGACTCGCTTCAAATATTCACAATGCGGCCCACACACCGCAACCAGCAGTGGCCCGGGGGGACCAAAACCGGTCGAAACTAATTGCTGCTCAGGAGACCGAAACTAGTCGCAGCTTGAGGGCCCCGGTTTACCACCCCCAAAGTACGAGATTCTTTTCTCTAATTTTAGCCACCTGGATAGTTTACGAGAGTAGATGCAAGAAATTATGTAGCACAAACAGAAAGCAAAGTAAATAATAATATAAAAGGAATATCAAATGAGAGAGAAATTGGTCATGAAAAGAAAGAAACTTTTAGTAGAAATGTTGGAAAAGAAAATTTATGAGGGAGAGTTGTCAAGATGAAAAAATATATACGTTTATGGAGTATAACGAGGGATATGGAGTGAACAAGGGGGAAGTATATCCAGGATAGGGTAAAGAAGGAGAGATAGTGCAGAGTGAAGAATAGAAGGATCTGAACCGGTTGGATTATGACCCCGTACGACCCGTAAACCATTAGGTTTGGGGGGGGGGGGCGAACAGGAGAAAACAATTGTTGAAACAGTGCGGTCATCAATGCTTCCGACAGTCAGTGGCTTCTTGGCGAGTAGATAGATACCACTGTTATAGGTCTTCTAATGCATACCTTTACAGCGATTGCTTTGAGTTTAGTTGCCAGGGAGAGAGGGTAGTGAGGTACGCTCTGGTGGCCTTCGCGGCGATGTACAACGTAATGGGGAATTGTGAAGGTGGCCGTCTCTCGGAATTTAATCCCTTGGAGACCTATCACTAATGATCTACGAGTGAAAATTTGGAACAATAACTCTCTTTCTTGCTCCTAAAAAGTCCCTGGCAATTCCATTGATGTATCGTGTTGTTCACTTTGAAGGTGATTCAAGTTCAGACCTCGATGGTCTTGAGTGGTCGTGTGGTTTGCTGGGACTTTCATGGTGACCGTGTCTTTAAATAAACCTAGGAGACCTTATCGGGAACGTTCGCGAAAGCGTCCGCTTTCTAAAGTACGTGATTTTTTAGGATTACTGCGTCCACGTCTGGGAGTGCTTTGGTAGGAGGAGGAGAAGGGTGTCCGATTTTCAGTTTTGCTTTTGATCGTGCAAGCTATTCTTTCATGGAAAAATTTTTGAACTCTGGGATTGACTTGGTAGTAGCCGATGATGTTTGGATCAGCCCAGGGGCATGGTTGTGCAGCGGTTTTAGGCATGAGATCTCCGTTGTACATTTTACTTGCGTCTACACGCATTCGAGTCTCGTTCTCGCTGGTGAGATGTTCTGGTGTGGAGCATGAAAGATTAGAGTAGGCGAAGCTTTGATATGAGTTGGCCTACGTCTCGCGACGAGCTGACGCTCGTGGACTGTTACTCGTCTTTTTGCTTTGTGGTCGTTGGGTATCGGACACCTCGAGGTCTTCGTCGGAGATATCAGCATCTTTTCCTTTTTTCGTTATTGTAGTGGTGAAACTCGTGTGTTCAACTGGGGCGGCATCCTTCTTCGTCAAGTCCACCTGGGCAAATATGGGTTCATTGTTAGGGTCACTCGCGTCCATTACGGAAGCGGCCGTTGCTGCTAAGGGGGGTGTTGAGGTTGTGTTAGCTAAGTGTGTTGACGATGTGTAGGTACTATCTACGGGGCTAGATTTCATTATAGATTCAACTTTTTTTGTCCTAATCAAGGCGAGTTGGAATTTCATCATGCGTCATTTGAATGGCTTGATTTCGGGTGATGACCAGTTAGGTTGATAGGATTTGCATCCAATTTTTTTTGTGTCTGACGGCGAATTTCCTACAGCGTTGAAGTACGTCCGGCTTGCAGGGTTTGATGACGTGTCCGTACTCGAGGCATTTATTGTACATCGCAGGTAATATCGCAACGGGGTAAATATTCCTTTGCTCGCTTGGAAATACAATGAAATTCAGTGTCAGGCCTTGGGAATGTGATGAGATTTTTGATTTGCGCCTCATTTCGACCGGAGTCTCAACGTGAGTCATAATAGGCTCCCCCGTTGGGCGCGACCGTCGTTGGTTCAGGCAAGTTCGCACGGCCTCGCGTGCGAAAATATTAGTCTTGTCAAGATGAAATCAAGTACATATTTCAATTGTGGCGCATTCGCGTACTAGCGCGTACAAGAGAGTAAAGAGTTAACGCGTATCTTCGTAAATGTTTTGTTATCCCTGTGCGAAATGGGGTGGAGACAGCCTCACTTGCACACGCACCCAGCATATTTCAAAGAGGGGAAGTCGTTGAGGTCAAGAAACCTCGGCACACAAACGACCCTCCCCCTCTTGCTCGCGGCCCACAGGTGACCATAAACAGCGGGACCGCCCCCCCCTTCCGCAAATTCTGACGTTCTGCCGGCGACCCTCAGGAACCGCCTCGCGTACTGGACCAAGGCCACACCTTTGGTCAAACGCATTTTTTCCACAGGCTTCTCCTGGAAATTGACGCCACGACCCCTTCAACTCGATTACACCGTCTCTCACCAACAACGCGAGGACGTTCTCAAACCCCTCGTATCGGATTTTCTGCGCAAAGGCATAGTCAAGGCGATGGGTGCCCAAACAACCGGCTTTCGTACCTCGCATCTTTGCGGCCAAGGCCTCGGGAGGAGATCGCTTGGTGATCGACCCCTCCAAACTCAACAAATACATCCCGGTATCCACATTCCGCATGTCTCACACGCAGCGCATACGGGTAGTGCTGAAGTCCCCCCGCCCCTTTGGTTCACCAAGCTGAATATCAAGGACACGCTTTCCCGCACATCCTAGGTTGCAAAAATTCCTGGCCTTGAAACTGCGAGGTCACTGTATTTTTTATTGGCCCTCCCATTCGGTCTCAACCTGCGCCCAAAATCTTTAAAACGGTCGCAAAGCTACCCCTTCACTTAGTCCACCAGCAAGGGATAGATGCGGCCTTCTATATCGACAACTGGCTGCTCTGGTCACCGACAGCACTTCACTGCTGGCGCAACACCCAGAGACCTTCTCCTCAAGCTAGGATTCCGCGTCCACCTGGGGAAATTCATCCTGGAACCCACCCAGCAGATCAACTTCTTGGGGGTCACACTCAAAGAAGAGGCCGGGTCCATCGCCCTAACCTTACGACACACCGACCGCTGCAAGGACATGGCCACGGAGATACTTTCTGCGGATCCCTCTCGCTCCAACAGCATCAGAGTTTCCTCGGCATAATAAATTTCCTCGCACCTTACCTTACGCTCGCAGCACGCTCCCTGAACCTTTCCCGCAAGCCCTGCCGTCTCAACAATACCTACCGCCGGGCAGCGCAGCACTGGAGCGGCGAGACCTTCCTTCACTCCCACGTCTTGTTTGTAATGCCTACACCTGAGCACCTCCTGTGGACGGATGCATCAGACGAAGTGTGGGGTGCAGTATGCTGCAGCGACCAGCAGTCATACGGCCGCTGGTTTCCATTGGAACGCAATCTCCGTAATACGGCAAAGGAATCGCTTGCTATCATACGTGCGCTGAGTGGGTGCACGAGCTCATTGGCACCACACCACAGTCCGCGTGTTGTCAGACAACAGGGCGGCAGTAACCATGTTGAACCACTGGGGCTCCAGAAAGGCCCCGACGTTGCAGAAGTTCGGAGCACAGCTCCTACAGATCCTCCAGCGCCGCCACCTCTCTCTCCTCACGACCTACCTTCCCGGCTCGCAGAACGTTTGGGCCGATCGGCTCTCGCGTCTCCTACCGGTAGAAACGAAGTGGGCACTGACGCTTCAATGCTTCTCCTGGCTCTCAACCCTGCGCGGGAACATGCAAATCGACCTCTTCGCGCATCCGGGAAACCACAAGCTTCCTGTATTTGCAGCTCCGTTTCCTCACCCGCGAGCGGATTTAGTGGATTCTCTCCAATGCGAGTGGAATCAACGGAGGTAAATATACCTGTTTCTCGTCGCGCTCGCAGGAGGCAACAGGGTCTCTGACATTGCAGCCATGTCACGCACGGGACTACATTTCTCCAAGAACCCTCCATGCTGCGCGCTCATACTGACCGCGGACAAGCTCCTGTACAAAAACCAGACCCTCACCCACACGCCATCTCTCACCTCTATTGCCTCACTGCTGCCGGATGGCCGGGAACACGGCCTATGCCCTATGACTGCACTCAATGTCCACAATGTCCATCGAAAAATGAATTTTTGTTAATCCTCTGGTTTCAGGAAAGCCGCTCAAGGCGTCATCGGTGAGGCATTACATCTGCTCGATTATCAATGAGGCCACACCGCATGCCTTCACTGAAGCTCATGATATCCGCAAGTATGCCTCGTCTCTCGCTTGGACGCGTGGAGTCCGGCTTCAAGACATCATATCCAAGGCGTTCTGGAAGTCACCGTACGTATTCGTGCACAAATACCTTTTTACAGGGGAGAAGCCTAACCACCCGTGCATCTCTTTAGGAACAAGGTAGATAGTACTTCTTGCTTCATAAGTTTCAGACATCCCATCCGCAATGACAGAAACTTCTCTACGTATCATAGAGTACGCATATAATTATCTTACCATCGCGGGCAGCAACACCCCATGCAAAGATTCAGATAACGGATTACGTAGTATGTATTTCTTTGATCCTTCTCGCAGACTACTCTTGTTACCATAGTAGCGAACTATTGTACACATCGTTGATAAAGGTAAATTTAGGATTATATTCCCACTACTGGACGGCTCACCACCCTCACTGGAGGGCAAAATGTATCAACTATGTAACTTCTTTTAGGTTGCACATGCTCACGGCCCGTTTATTATCTTTGTCCGCTTTGAGCAAGTATGTTTACTGCCGTCGCCACATCGCAAGATTTGTATTTGCCGATACTTGAAGATCATTTGGGCCCGCATATTAGTTTGCCGCTAGGAGCTAGTTTTGCTGTTCTTGGCAATTCTTGTATTCGCCAATAAGTACAGTCATTATCAGCTTTTATAAAAATGTGGTATCATTCCCTAAAACGGCAAGCGCCGTTTTATGCTTCAAGATGCAGCCTATCCATTTAACTTTTGTGCACTTCTGGCATAGGTCAGCTTGCGCTACATGATGGTATTTTCTTGGCTAAACCTTGTGACTGTTTCAAAGTGGAAGAGAATATAACTTTTGTTACTTCAATTCTCTCGATAAAAAGCTATATCTATGTAATGTAATAAGAGCCATAAAGAGGCCTCCTCCTCCTCCTGCTACTTAACAAAGCACTAACGTCTCCTTACAGAGAGCAGCTTTGCTAGCCCTCATGAATGATTGGGCAGAGCAGACCTCGTTTGTACAGGCAGGGAGGGGGTTGGGGGTTCAGCCGGTCTAGACTGCCAGGAGCGGGAGACGTCACGCTGTAGCTAGCCGACATTTAGCGCCGAGCAGCCAGGTTTCTAGTCAAAACCTAAAAACACAGGACAGTCCAGAAACTAAAAAGTTTTGAAATTTCCGAGCAAGGTGAAAAGACACGAAGGTCTAAATCAGTCGAAAACTACGTTCGACGAATGTTATCGAGATTATCTAGTAAATACGTCTCTGTAATGCTTCCTCTTCAAGATTCATTCGAATAAAAAGCAGAAACGAATGCTAAACCTTAGGCTCTTAGTACATTACAGAGAAATATATTTTTATCGAGTGAATTGAGATGACAAAAGTTATAACTTCCAGAAGGTTAGATCTGTGATTCACAGATAAGCTTTGTAAATTGCACGGGGGATTTAAGAAGGCTCGTCGGGCTGCTGCGAGTGCGTTGCAATCCATCAGTAAGTATTTCACGCCGATTGCCACCTGGTGGCAACAGGGGCATGGTATCATGTCCGGTCCCATGCCTACATCCATTAGGCGGTTGTGGGTTATCCGTGTGTTTCCCGTGCACAGGCGGTTGATGAACACTAGGTCTCTTTTGAGGGAGAACTTTGTTTGTTTCAACTGAGGGTTTATTACAAGCATTTTTTGTCCGCTTTGTTGCCACATGTCATTTCATCAGGATGTTATGTAGGAGTTGATGATGGGCAACCAATCATGGTAGTGTATGGTGATAAATTATTCTTGATGGGCAGACGCCAGCTAAGCAAGGGAGTCCGCGAGCTCATCTCCTCATATTCCCACGTGACCAGGGATGCAGCAGAATTCTATAGCTTGGCTTGTCTCGGACATCGTAAAGAGATCGTGCTGCATTATACTTAGAAAAGGGTGTTCATAATGCAGAATTTTGAGCTGAGTGAGGGCACTATAGACTGTCTGAACATACGACGCATTAGGAGAGGCGATCTGTTTTTGAAATCGTGATGGCTATTTCGAGAGTATAGAGACCTGAGGAAAAGAGTGGCTTATTGTGAGAGATTAGCCGAACGTAAGGTTTCCCCGCACAGAGCGGCCGCTCCCACTCCGTCCAGGGTTTGGAGCCGTCAGTGAAAGTTATCAGTGGGAGGTGCTAATGGTTGGAGTAGCTGCATTAGGGTCTACTTCAAATCTAGGTTAACTAGCGGTGGGTTGATCATACAAGTAGGTGTGTTGATTTATAGAATTTGGAAGGAGAAGGTAAGTCGTCCACGCGTAGGGAAAATAGCAAGCATATCGCCGTGTTGATAAGGCTCTTAGTCTTGGAATAGTATTGCAGAGAGTTTGTGTCACCGGAGTGGAGGCGGAAGCTCGTTAGCTAGCGCGTTCAGGGATTCGATGGAAGTGGAACGGGGAAAGCGCCGGTTGTGATGCCCATAGCGTGTTTATGATGATCGAGAGGGGTTCGAGAGTGGTTTTGGCTGCTGACCCGTAAACAACAATTTCACAGTCAATGCGTATGCATATGATTATTCTGAACAACGTAATGCTGGTGTCCATATCGGCTCCAAATTTCAAGGATGTAACCGAAAATATAAGTCACACTAATCTTTTTCAGCGAATCTCCAGGGCTGTAACTGTGAACTCGCTATGTGAGTTTAAGATGCCACAGAAGAGCCAGGAAGTTTACGTCACTTCGTATACTAGAGGTGTGTTGTGCAGCGGTAGGGCTGGTTTCAGGTGTAAGCCGGGAACGTGAGTACAAATGTTTACTCTTAGTTTTAGAGGGCGAGAATGGGAATTGTTTAAGAAAGACCAGTTCTCGACTCGGTTTAAACATTTCTGGAGTTCAAGTTGAATTGTTAAAAGGCTAGGATTGTCTGTAGCTTATTTGTAGGTCGTCCGTGTACAGTGATGAAAGCAGTATTCCGTCACGAGGGAGAATGTTGGCTCGCAGGTCATATTTGATGGTAAAAAGAGTGACACTGAGGATTCTTCCCTAGGAGACGCCTTTTGCTTGCGGATACGATGGTGCAATGTCGCCGACCTTGATCCTGAAGGTACTATATTGCAAAAATTGGTGGGTTGAACGTGGTAGGCGGTCTCTCAGGTCGATCATTTTTGAAATATTCAAATGCTAAACATCCTAACATAAAATTCACGTTTAAAGCTGAGTCTGATAAAATGTCTTATTTGGTTTGTTCAGTATGTCATGATAAAAATGCTTTCCAGTGTTCTAATTTTAGAAAGTTTATTTTGTTCAGCATCTTTTCACTCAAGC
>SDVV010009467.1:0-16694 GCA_016164225.1 Gammarus roeselii | reverse complement strand
CATGATCATCACAGAGCAAAGGGGCTACAGAGTGGAGCGTTCAGTGTATGGGGATGCCCTACGCATGATCATCACAGAGCAAAGGGGCTACAGAGTGGAGCGTCCAGTGTATGGGGATGCCCTACGCATGATCATCACAGAGCAAAGGGGCTACAGAGTGGAGCGTCCAGTGTATGGGGATGCATGCCCTAAGCATGATCATCACAGAGCAAAGGGGCTACAGAGTGGAGCGTCCAGTGTATGGGGATGCCCTAAGCATGATCATCACAGAGCAAAGGGGCTACAGAGTGGAGCGTTCAGTGTATGGGGATGTCCTACGCATGATCATCACAGAGCAAAGGGGCTACAGAGTGGAGCGTCCAGTGTATGGGGATACCCTAAGCATGATCATCACCTTACAGCTTTCAGGCCGCCTCACTTGGTGCTAATCTGGGGAAGGCCCCAGGTGACTGACCGGGCATAGAGGTAATCTTTTGGTGCTGGTGCTGAAATGCGTCTGGGTTCGGCAAACAGATGGGAAACGGCCGTCCAAGGAGAGTGGGTCAAAGAGTAGAGTCAACCGTTCCCAGTGTACATGTAGATTCAAGAGGGTCTGCTCTACATATGTGATGGTGTATGGGATGTGGTACAGGTGCCTATATTACTATAGCGCGAGCACCTATTTAGAGTGTAGGCTAATTCAACTTAAATTGTTCCAAATCTGAGATCTAAATATTTCGATTTGTTTTGGATCAAGGTATTATTTTACTGATTTATTCATGAATACTAGCAGAAACGGTCCAAAATTAGACGTATCATAAGTCAAATGCTGCTTATTTATTTTGATAGAGCTATGCAATTATTAATTTCATCTACACGATGCTATTCAATTCACGTGACGAACAAGCAAAAATTATTCCTATCTACTGTTAGCTTGATTCTAGTTATTTAGATAAAACTTAATTATACCGAAGGTCTAACAAAAAGACGCCGCTGTTAAATTGATTCAATCAAAATGCAACGACTCATGCCTATTATTCACAGCTCTTCATAGAATCTTATAAAGGGATGTACTCTGATGATTGCATCTTTGGTCAAAATGAAGCCTAGTATAAATCCGGTAATATATTTAAAAATAAGTTTGAACTGCCATGTCATGCTGCAATCATGCTATACTGCAACTGCCATCATGCTATACTGCACGTCTTCCAACAGACAACTCTACCCTTACTATCTCAATACCTTACAAAAACAGTTGAGCCTAGTAATGTTTCGTAAATGGCGACTCAAACTATTCTTATTTTAAGAAGAGCTTCAAGTTAACAAATTAATAACTGTTTATTAGGCCGTGTACAAGATTGCTGAAACTTTCCGCGGGGAAACTGTCGCACTGTTACTCGGATTTGACCCTCAGTTCCACCAGAGCCTCAATGGTAGTCATAATAGGCTCCCCTGTAGGCTCGGTAGTCATAGGCTCCCCAGTAGGCTCGCACGCCTCAGTGTGCGAGAATAAAAAAACGTATTAAAAGTTAGAAAAATTTGAAAATTTTAGCAATGACAGACGCACGCTGGTGCGCATAAGAAAAACGCTTAGACAAAACAAACCTCCGCTTCCAATCATTTAGAACTTCAAGAGTAATATATAAGCACACTAGTGCGTACAGGTAGTATCGTCAAGAATAGTTCAAGGTTTACGCTACACGGACAAAGTCAGCTCCGACAGCAACGCAACACAATATTTACAGCTACGCGGTCTAGTTAAGTAAAGGTACAATACAGTTATTCAGGTAAGATAAAGACTCAGACAAAACCAATCCCCTCCTCCAACCACTCAGAACTCCAGGAGTAATATGCACGCGCGCCAGTGCGCACAGATAGTATCGTCGAAATTGGTGAAAGGTCCATGGCTTCGCGGATTAGATCAACTCCAACCGCAACGCGTCACAAGGTTTATAGCTACGCAGTCCAGGTCAACCCCAGGAACTACATATGGTCCGTGCACATGCGAGCGAGCACAGACTGAAGAAAAAATACCTATTCACAGAATGACAAACAGAAACTCCCGCACAAATACACTTTCATTGTTATACAAGACAAAATATTGGATCATGAAGAAGAAAGTAAGGGCAGGTTCGTCATGTGCAGAAAAAATGCTTGGATTATTAATTTTGCACTCATTGTTTAAGGAAATAGGGTGGGGGGGGGGCAGAGATCACTTGGGTTCCAATAGAGCCCGACGAATCCCGGAGAGTAATCCAAGTCCCCCGGGTCTTCCCAAGCTCCCCGGGTCCCTCGAAACCCCTCGTCTCAGCTCATCTCGGCTTGTCTCGAATCATCTCGGCCAGTCTCGGCTCGTCGCGACCAACTCGACTCGCCCCAACATGTTTCGACTGATCTCGACGCACCTCGACCAGCCTCGACGCAGCTCTCCCCCTCTGCGCTAGTAATTATGTGAAATGTAATAACAAAATTTTTCACTCAAGCATTTTAGGGTGGGGGTGGGGAGGCAGAGGTGTCTCGGGTCCCAAAAGAGCCAGACGAATCCCGGAGGGTAACCCAAGTCCCCCGGGTTCCCCGAGCTCCAGGGCTCCTCTCGTCTCAGCTCATCTCGGCTTGTCTCGAATCATTACGGCCAGTCTCGGCTCGTCGTAACCAACTCGATTGGCCTCACCATGTTTTGACTGATCCCGAAGCACCTTGACCAGCCTCGACGCAACCCTCGCCCTCTGCGCCAGTGATCCGCGGACTGTAGTGGTGAACTGTTCTACTCAAACACTTCACATAAATACATTTTTCTGTGTATTGGTTTTACAGCGTGGGTCCCAAAGTTTCTCAAAGGGGTCACAAAGTGTCTCATGGGTGTCTCAAAGGGCCCCGGAAGGGTCCAAGTGGGTCCCTCAAAATCCTCCTGGTCTTCAAAGTCCCCCGGGTTCCCGAAACCCCTCGGGTCCCTCGAGTCCCGCAGGTCCCACGAGTACCCCCCCTTCCCGGGTCACCTAGTCTCAAACAGCCTCGGTTCGTCTCGACTCGTCGCCTCGCCAGTCGACTCGTCTCCCCTCGCCCCAACCTGCCTGCAGTCGCCTCGTCTCCTCCACGCACAGTGCCTTTCAAGACTTTTTCTCTCAAAGATCAACAGCAACATTAATTACACCTTTTAGCCATCAAAACGCCTAGCTGTGCTCGGACATTTATTAGGCGCCCGGGAGAGTGCAAATTCTCCCACCGTAGGTTAGACTAGACTAACACACCGCTTAGTCCACCTAGGGCCCCTGCGGGCGTCTAACGATACATAATTATATAACATCCAAAATTGATCACAATGAAAAAAGGGCACAGATAAACAATCGAGCCTACGAAATAAGTGAGAATAAAATACTAAAATAAAGTGTTAATGATCTATAAAATGAATAATCATCCATCCACCCCAAACTGTTACTCTGATTATTTAATTAACGGAGCCTCAATATATCGATCCTTAATTGAAAAAATCTCTACAAATAAATTGGTCTCGTTTAAGAAGGATTCATCAGGAACACCACCAAAGGAAATATTTATTTCTTGATAGGCTTTTTCTTTTTACATTTCGCCAAAAACGATCGATATTATTTACGCAGATACGTGCAACTAATATTAAACGCAGCTTTAAGCTATAAATCAATGATGGGATACTTGATTAGTTTCTCCATCAGAGGTTGACAGGGCTTCTCACAGGGGAGTAATGTCCAGCCTCACCTGGTGTGTGGAGGCGCCTCACAGATTGTGTGAAAGCTCGTATCAGGGTGTGTGAGGACGCCTCGCACAGTTTATTGAAGGTAGCTTACACGAGTGAGTAAAGGTAGCTTACACGAGTGAGTAAAGGTAGCTCACACGAGTGAGTAAAGGTAGCTTACACGGGTGAGTAAATGTGTCACACAATTTCTTGAAGGTGTCTGACATAAGTGAGAAAAGATTTCTCAAAGTTTGTTGAAGGTGACTCACATAAGAGAATAAAGATGTCTCACATGAGTGAGTAATTGACAGTGTCTCATAAAATTAGGTAAAGCAGTCTCACATGGTAAGTAAAAGTGTCACACGAGCAAGTAAAAGTGTCACACGAGCATGTAAAGATGTCTCACACGAGCAAGTAAAGATGTCTCACATGAGCAAGTAAAGATGTCTCACATGAGCAAGTAAAGGTGTCGCACATAAGTAATTGTGTCGCACATAAGTAATTGTGTCTCACATAAGTAATGGTGTCTCACATAAGTAATGGTGTCTCACATAAGTAATGGTGTCTCACATAAGTAATGGTGTCTCACATAAGTAATGGTGTCTCACATAAGTAATGGTGTCTCACATATGTAATGGTGTCTCACACATGTAATGGTGTCTCACATATGTAATGGTGTAACACATGAGTAAGTAATGGTGTAACACACGAGTAAGTAATAGGGTCACACACAAGTAAGTAAAGGTGTCGCCCATGAGTGAGTAAATGTGTCTCACATAATTAAGCGAAGGGGTCTCGCATGAGTAATTAAAATGGTCTTACAAGAGTAGGCGAAGGTATCTCACACGAGACGGAAAAGGTGTCTCACATGAGTAAGTAAAGGTGTCTCACATGAGTAAGTAAAGGTGTCTCACATGAGTAAGTAAAAATATTTAGAGATGAGTCAAGAGGTCACTCAAAGTTAGGCAATATCTATGACCTGAACGATTTTAAAAGGTTTTGAATTGAATCTATGATCGCCGTGGGTTATATTCGCATTAAGGGACGAGTCGGAGTGCTGAGATACCTCTCACTGGAGCTAAAATAAGATCGAAGTGTGTCAGGCTGAGGTTACCAAGACATATTCCCCACCAATTACTTCAGTGAGTGAGACATCTTGAAAGTTTCACTCCCAAACCTCAGCACTGATATTCGACGTTAAGTTGGGACTAAATCTATTCTAATTCATTACAAAGAGAACAAGTCAATACACGAGTAAACGCAACCGATCTCGTGTGCTAATCAGTTGACTATCGTTTACATGTTTGCTGATGCCAATTAATCTTACCAGCTGAAGCCCCTTACCCTCTCCATCATACCCTGTTGCATGATATGCACACCAATCACTGGCAGCAATAAGAGGGCCCGACAAGACGCAGACACCGAGGTAGAGCCCCTTACCCTCTCCATCATACCCTGTTGCATGATATGCACACCAATCGCTGGCAGCAATAAGAGGGTGCAATAAGACACAGACACCGAGGAAATTGAAGAGAAAACTCCAAGTTTTGTCGCTGGAATTAATCGTACTTCCAGAATGCAGCTACCCTGGTCGTACATCAAAGACGGGCGCGTTTTTTACTCTCACTTCAAGCTCGCAATAAATTAATATGACAAAGAAAATGACGAATAAAATACATGATATACGCAAGTCGGATCTCTTTTCTGAAAAACAGTGTCAGATTCCAACGAAAAAATATTTATAGAGATCCTGCGATAATTACGGATATCATGTCAAGCTGAAATACGTATTGGAAAGGTTACAGCCCCTTACTGTTTTTAAATTTGTTCTAGCGAATTCTTATCAGAATTATTTCTAAAAAAATACAGCTTCCAATTCTCACAAGAGGAAGCCATGATGCGGTTTTGCTGTGAATTTCGGAAATAATGAATATTTCTTGTGGAAATGAGGAATAATTAAGCGTCATGCATCGAGAGCTAGGATTCTTGGTAGGGCGCTTGAAAGCCTTCTCGGCGATTCTTTAATTCCAAGGGTTAAGCGAGCGCTTAGATCACAGGACGATTGTAAGCCTTGTCCGCGATTCTCTAATTCCAAGGGTTAAGCAAACGCTTACATGACAGGACGCTTGAAGGCCTTTTCTGCGATTCTTCAATTACAAGGGTTAAGCGAGCGCTTAGATGACAGGGCGCTTGAAAGCCTTCTCCGCGATTTTCTAATTCCAAGGGTTAAGCGAGAGCTTAGATGACAGGACGCTTGAAAGCCTTCTCCGCGATTCTTTAATTTCAAGGGTTAAGCAAGCGCTCAGATGACAGGACGCTTGAAGGCCTACTCCGCGATTCTTCAATTCCAAGGGTTAAGCAAGCGCTTAGATGACAGGGCGCTCGAAAGCCTTCTCCTCGATTGATTCTCTAATTCCAAGGGATTAAGCGAGCGCTTAGATGACAGGACGCTTGAAAGTCTTCTCCGCAATTCTCTAATTCCAAGGGTTAAGCGAGCGCGTAGATGACTGCGCTTGAAAGCCTTCTCCGCGATTCTCTAATTCCAAGGGTTAAGCGAGCGCGTAGATAACAGGGCGCTTGAAAGTCTTCTCCGCGATACTCTAATTCCAAGGGTTAAGCGAGTGCGTAGACGACTGCTTGAAAGCCTTCTCCGAGATTCTCTAATTCCAAGAGTTAGGCGAGCGCTTAGATGAGAGGACGCTTGAAAGCCTTCTCCGCAATTCTCGAATTCCAAGGGTTAAGCGAGCGCAAAGATGACTGCGCTTGAAAGCCTTCTCCGAGATTCTCTAATTCCAAGAGTTAGGCGAGCGCTTAGATGACAGGACGCTTGAAAGCCTTCTCCGCGATTCTCTAATTCCAAGGGTTAAGCGAGCGCGAAGATGACTGCGCTTGAAAGCCTTCTCCGCGATTCTCTAATTCCAAGGGTTAGGCGAGCGCTTAGATGACAGGACGCATGAAAGCCTTCTCCGCGATTCTCTAATTCCAAGGGTTAAGCGAGCGCGAAGATGACTGCGCTTGAAAGCCTTCTCCGCGATTCTCTAATTCCAATGGTTAAGCGAGCGCGAAGATGACTGCACTTGAAAGCCTTCTCGGTGATAGTCTAATTTCAGAGGCTGAAGCGAGATCTTAGACGAGTACTGACCTACGGCAATTGCAAGCTAAAAAATATAATATCAACATAGACGATCACGCTACACTCTACCAACCAACCATCAACTGATTTCCAACCACTATCAGACACCGCTGAACGGAGGCTCTTGGTTGAGACGTCATCCGTCGAGACGCAGCTCCCCATCACAACTCGATCCAACTTGCTCATCAGACGATGAGGTAGCAGGTTTATGGTTTAGGGTGCACATCTCTATGACAGGTTTACGGTCTAGGTTGCACATCTCTATCATAGCTTTATGGTTTAGGGTACCCAACTGTATGACGGGTTTATGGTTTAGGGAGCCCATCTCTACGAAGGGTTTATGGTCTAGGAAGCCAATCTCTATGAGAGGTTTATGGTCTAGGGTGCCTAATTAAATGACAGGTTAATGGTTTAGGTTGCCTGTGCTTATTCAAACTAAGGTTACACTGTATCACTGCCACAATAGTTGGCTGCACGAAGGTCGAACTAAGGTTACACTGTATCACTACCAAAATAGTAGGCTGCACGAAGGTCGAACTAAGGTAACACAGTATCACTGACACAATAGTTGGCTGAACGAAGGTCGAACTAAAGTTACACTGTAACACTGCCCCAGTAGTATGCTGCACGAAGGTCGAACTAAGGTTACACTGAATCACTGAAACAGTAGTTTGCTGCACGAAAGTCGAACCGAGGTTACACTGTATCACTGCCACAGTAGTTTGCTGCACGAAGGTTGAACTAAGGTTATACTGTATCACTGCCCCAGTAGTTGACTGCACGAAGGTCGGACTAAGGCTACACTGTATCACTGTCCCAGTAGTTGGCTGCACGAAGGTCGAACTAAGGTTTCACTGTATCACTACCCCAGTAGCTGGCTGCACGAAGGTCCAACTAAGGTTACACTGTATCACTACCCCAGTAGCTGGCTGCACGAAGGTCAAACTATGGCTGCACTGTAACAGTGCCACAGTAGTTTACTGCACGAAGTCGAACTATTGTTTCACTGTATCACAGTCACAGTAGTTGGCTGCACGGAGGTCGAAGTAAGGTTACACTGTATCACTGCCACAGTAGTTTGCTGCACGAAGGTCGAACTTAGGTTACACTGTATCACTGCCACAGTAGTTTGCTGCACGAAGGTCGAACAAAAGTTACACTGAAACACTGCCACAATATTTGGCTGCACGAAGGTCGAACGTAGGTTACACTGTATCACTGCCACAGTATTTTGCTGCACGGAGGTAGAACTAAGGTTACACCGCATCACTGCCACAGAAGTTTGCTGCACGAAGGTCGAACTAAGGTTAACCTGTATCACTGACAATGTAGTTTGCTGCACAAAGGTCGAACTAAGGTTGTACTGTATCACTGCCCCAGTAGTTGACTGCACGAAGGTCGGAATAAGGCTACACTGTATCACTGTCCCAGTAGTTGGCTGCACGACGGTCGAACTAAGGTTACACTGTAACACTGTCCCAGTAGTTGGCTGCACGACAGTCGAACTAAGATTACACTGTATCACTGTCCCAGTAGTTGGCTGCACGAAGGTCGAACTATGGCAAACCTGTGTAACTGCCCCAGTAGCTGGCTGCACGAAGGTCCAACTAAGGTTACACTCTATAACTGCGCCAGTAGTTGGCTGCACGAAGGTCAAACTAAGGTTACATTATATCAGTGCCACAGTAGTTGGCTGCGCGAAGAACGACCTAATGTTACACTGTATCACTGCCACAGTAGTTGGCTACACGAAGGTCGAACTAAGGTTACACTGTATCACTGTCACTGTAGTTGGCTGCACGAAGGTCGAACTAAGGTTACTGTATCACTGCCACAGTAGCTGACTGCACCAAGGTCAAATTAAGGTTACACTGTATCACTGTCACAGTAGTTGGCTGCACGAAGGTCGAACTAAGGTTTCATTATATCACTGCGCCAGTAGTTGACTGCACGACGTAAGAGATGGTTAGCTCTAACGTAAGCAATGATGGGCACTGACGTAAGCAATGGTGAGCTTTGACGTAAGCAATGGTAAGCTCTGACAAAAGCAATGGTGAGCTCTGACTAAAGCAATGGTAAGCTCTGACGTAAGCAATGGTAAGCTCTGACGTAAGCAATGGTAAGCTCTGACGTAAGCAATGGTCAGCTCTGACGTGAGCAATGGTCAGCTCTGACGTAAGCAATGGTAAGCTCTGACGTAAGCAATGGTAAGCTCTGACGTAAGCAATGGTGAGTTTTGACTTGAGCAATGGTGAGCTCTGACGTAAGCAATGGTGAGCTCTGACGTAAGCAATGGTGAGCTTTGACGTAAGCAATGGTGAGCTCTGACGTGAGCAATGGTGAGCGTTGACGTAAGCAATGGTGAGCGTTGACGTAAGCAATTGTGAGCTTTGACGTGCGCAATGGTGAGCTCTAACGTAAGCAATGGTTATCTCCCTTTAACTTGCGTAACTTATAAATTCTGTTTACTCAAGTATATGCGGACACTATAATTATTTTCAAATCACGATTAAAATGCAATTCTGATATGTATGCACGCTAGTGCACACGGAAACGATGCTTATCAATTTCTAACTATGAATATTTTTCTTACATGTAACTCGTTGAATAAATCTCAGCCGTTAAGCTCATTGATTACTCTACTGAAGTACAGTACAATGCGGTAGAATTACTGTTTACCAAAAGCTCTTCAATTTTTCTCTGCAAAACAGGTCAGTGGATCGGCGTTGTAGCGGGAAAGGGTGGACTTAAAACTCTGCCCCATGTGCGGTGCACTCCCTTCATAGTTTTGATTTGGACCTCATTTCCACCAGAGCCTCAACGTTCTTCATAGTTGTTTCTTATAGTTGCGAATTAGTGATGCAAAATACATGGATACGCAAACGGTCCCATGTTTGCGTCCATTAGATGGTTGTGAGAGAAGCGTTTTTTTGTGGTGCAGATGGTTAATGTGAGTGCGCGTAACTCAGTTGAGGAAACAGAAGCCTCTTGTGACAAGGTCGCTGAACGTGAGGTTGCTTCACATACGACGGTTGCATCCACACCGGTGCAAATTTTTGAGCTGTCAGTGTATTTATGGCAAGAATGAGAAAATTGTTCCTCGGGAAGTGTTTTTTTTTATATGAGTGTCGAAGTCGAATGGCGGTAGGTTGATCATCTGCCACAATTTGGGAGAATTCTGTAAGGAAAGGAAAGCCCGATAGCCTAAGGATTGATTTGTGGCATTACTAGTTTGTTGTCTACGCTTAGTTAGAACGGAGGGTAGATCGTTCTTTCTGCCGTAAAGAGGCGTTTATCAGAGTGGGCTGGGTTGTTGATAAAGGGGCTGGGTTGTTGATAAAGCTCCAGGCCTTCAACATTATTATTCTAGCGTGAGTTTGTTTCGCCAAAGCGGTAGTTCATTGGATCCCGGTTTATAATTCGAGACTCTGCTAGATTAATCAGTGCTAAATCGTTGCCATCCAACAAACAAAACCCAGTCTGTTGCGGGAGTTATAACTAATGGGAAGACTACTACATAACTATACATATTTTGCATGAGTAATTTCCTTTGTTACCAAACTTTAATGTTGTCGGTCACAATAGATTTGGTGAAATACGCTTTCAGGAATTCACATTTTAGAGACTTGAAAGCATGGTTCTATTAAATTACAGTTATCAGAACTTGTTTTAGCCTAGAACTTTTCAAGTTACCACCGGTAGCTGCAGGAAATCTCGAGCGATTCTAATACGCTGTATACACCATCCTGAGTTGGTAATGTATAATAAGTAGGTCTGGGACGGGCTGAAGAGTCCAATCTAGTAAAGCTAGATTTGCTGAAGAGTTATTCTAGTAACGAATGATGTGTAAAGTTTTCAAGTGATTAGGAACTATGCCGGTTGGAGTTGTTCCAGGGGCCCGACGCCGCGGTATCAAGCAGTCAGGTTACTGAAGCTGCCGTTTTCAAGCTGTTCTGGTTACCTGAAGCTGCCGTTTTCAAGCTGTTCTAGTTATCAGAAGCTGCCGTATCAAGCTGTTCTAGTTACCTGAAGCTGTCGTATCAAGCTGTTCTAGTTGCCCAAAGCTTCCGTATCAAGCTGTTCTATTGGGACGTGAACCTGCCGTATCAAGCTTCTAAGGTGATCTGAAGCAGCGTCATCAAGCAGTTCTAGTAACCCGACGCTGCCGTCTCCAGCTGTTCCATCGACATGGTCTCGAATAAGCCAAAACCATTCTGGTGACCATAAGCTACCGTGTCAAGCTGTTCTAGTGACCTGGTGTTGCGGTCTCCAGCAGTCCTAGTAACCTGGAACTGCTGTCTCTCGCAGTGCTAGTGACCTTATCTATAATAGCGCCAGCCAAATGTGTTTCAATAATCTGTTCCCAAACAGCTCCCAGCTTTTAGAATTGGCATAAGGGCTGAGGACTATGATACGGGATCACTTATGATATATTTAACGACAGAAAAAAATACAGGGAAAGATGAGCCCAAGACTAGACTGGTTTGACTCGTTCGGTTTCTCCGTTAAACCGGGACACATTATACACAGTTACGCACATATATATCATCACACATTTGTACATAGGTCACTGCTCCCTTCTCTTTCCACCAGTGTGACGAACATGCCCAAGCCACTGAGACCAAGTCGGCAGGGTTCGCCGTCATATGTTGAAACACTATTGCCTTTGATGTCGAGTCCATACCGCTAGACCGCATTGAGGCTTTCTTGTTACAACATAAAACTTTTCAATGTCATGTTTATTTTACTTGATATGATTTAGCTGGAAAATCGGACCTACCGTAACAGTTCAAATTATTAAACGTATGGTCGGTCATTACACCTCCCAAAGCTGTTCTAATTACCGGATCCCGTACCAACGCCGGCCAAATGTGTTCTAGCAGCCTGAAGCTACTCTCGAGCTGTTCTCTACACCTGATCCCCGACAGGTCAGCCAATGCTGTTTTAATGACCTGAAGCTGCCGTTTCGAGCTGTTCTAGTGACCTGGTCGTGCACAGCCCCCAGCAGAGGCTGTTTGCAAACAATGAGCCAGCAGTCGGTAGCG
Source organism: Gammarus roeselii (assembly GCA_016164225.1). Taxonomy (NCBI): domain Eukaryota; kingdom Metazoa; phylum Arthropoda; class Malacostraca; order Amphipoda; family Gammaridae; genus Gammarus; species Gammarus roeselii. The sequence continues at coordinate 4,828 of SDVV010009467.1, read as the reverse complement.
CCTCGACCGGCACGTCCTGATGCAGAGCTGTGGTAAACACTTTGAATACGCGGGTTATTTTTACAACAAGGCTTTCAGGTGGAGGAACCCAAACACATAGAGGGGAGACGGCATATTGAGAGGTGCTCAGCATTGAGGAGGGCAGGATGGATAATAACCGCGAGAGGACAAGCTCAAAAAGAGGTGCAGATTGTTGGAGAGGGCCGTGTTTCAACAAAGATTACTGGTGTGTAAGAAGTCAAAGTTTACCAACAAATAATTTGTTTAAGTGTCTACTTTGGTAGATGATTGATCAGAGCCAAAAAGGCTCAGTGTAAAAAAAATATGAACTGAACGTAAGTTCGTAGAGTCAGTCTAGGCCTAGTGCTCATTATATACACTAGGCACAGTGCTCATTATATACACTAGGCACAGTGCTCATTAAATACACTAGGTACAGCGCTCATTAGATACACTAGGTACAGCGCTCATTAGATACACTAGGTACAGCGCTCATTAGATACACTAAGTACAGCGCTCATTAGAAACATTAGGTACAGCGCTCATTAGATACACTAGGTACAGCGCTCATTAGATACACTAGGTACAGCGCTCATTAGATACACTAGGTACAGCGCTCATTAGATACACTAGGCACAATGCTTATTAGATACACTAGACACAGCGCTCATTAGATACACTAGGAACAGTGCTTATTAGATACACTAGGCACAGCGCTTATTAGATACACTAGGAACAGTGCTTATTAGATACACTAGGCACAGCGCTTATTAGATACACTAGGAACAGTGCTTATTAGATACACTAGGAACAGTGCTTATTAGATACACTAGGCACAGCGCTTATTAGATACACTATGCACAGTGTTTTTTAGATCCACCAGGCACAGTGTTCATTAGATAAACTAGGCTCAGTGCTTATTAGATACACTGGGCTCAGTGCTTATTGGAAAACTTTGGAGCAGAGACGCAAAGAACAGTGTGCAATGTCAATTTCTCGGTTTATTGTCAGTCATTGGTTACGATACTGCCTCTGCCCAAAGCAGGGATTATTTAATACCTGCTTAAAATTTAGCAGGTTGAGGAATAAACACGTGCATTAACAGTTTTGATAAGACGGATGACGCACGAAACCTTCTCTCGTCGTTATTTATTGTGTTCATTCTATGTTGTTCACAAAACCAAAACATATTTCCTTTGCAACAGCGTCCTCGTCCGTGTTTTCCCTGATATTCATCGCTGAATGCAGTCATCAACTCGACGATGACAGCTTGCATGCAGTTACAGCTCCTTGGCAGTTCACTCAACCATTCGTGGACACAGGATTTCCTTCAATGTTTGTATTCATGTTTACAGACTCTAAATAGGGGCGGTGTGTGCAAGACACTTTAAACCATCTAATTTAATCTTTGGTAAATAAAAAGTGTCAGATTACTCACAGCGACATTAAAGACATAGAAGATGCATTCATGAAACTCCTACCTAATCATTGCAGTTCATTGAATTCCCGAGGTGATTCTTACCTTGTTCAGGAGTCGAAGGATGCTGTGAAGGACCGACGGCCAATCAGTGGCTCAGCACGGCGTCAGCATGTGGAGACGACGACACGCAAGGTGGAGTAGAATGCACGATGCAGAAGGGCCGTGGTGGAAGGGTGACGTGAGTGGGGTAATGGCCTTGGTGGAGCAACACCTAAACAGAACAGTCGGCACTATCGTCTTCTTCAAACATTTTGCTGTTTTACAGACCAGCAGCAGACGTCAGTTTATTTTCATCTTTTAAACATAATAAAATTTACCAATGATACAAGTTCTGTGTTTCGCAATAGTGGTTACAGGTTGCTTTAGGGATTCACTTAATAAGATAGTCATAAATGTTCACTAAAAGTTGCAGTCACGATCGTCTTGTTTTTGGATTAATGTAGAGATAATCAACCTAATTTGTGCGTTCAGTCAATAAATTAATGGAAACACGAAGCAGTTAGCGACTCTCAGTTGCCTAATTCTATCTAAGTTTTCACTTCACAGTTTCAGAAGAGCGCAATAAAGAGTTCTAGAACTTGTTGAATTATAGAAGAGGGAAATAGTTCCTAAGACATTCATACGAATGTTGAGTGGCAGGGAGGACACAAGGGCAGATTTCTGCAGGTAAACAGCCAAAGAGGAGGAGTACAACACTCTTTACTCTACAACTAGTGTAGCTTACTGCAATCGAAGGAGGGTGGAGCAGGAACCATGGGAAGAAGGTGGAGGGGGCGGGAAAAACTATTAGAGCCACGTGAAGGTTAGGTACCAAAACATGAGAATGACTGCCAAGAGATTCCCGGAACAAGACCACGCAACAGCGATTGATGGAATCGTTCCAGTTGGATTAGTCATCCATGACAGCAGAGCGAATACAAACAAATGCCCCGACTCGGGTAATTCCACAGCCCTGTCACATCTAAGGAGCTGAGTCCATCCATTACCACCCTCTTGATAGACCTGCGTTTGGAGAGCGCTGTTAAAGTCCTAACAGCAATTAAGGGCGTCTCGTCATCAGCAGAGGGTTGGCCGGCGGTAATATGCTCCCGCGGATCAGCGTTTCTACTCATATGTATGTGTATCCAAGCTACAGAAACGGTGGTGGGCATGACAGCAGATGACCACTATCATTCGTGTACAATGTCGTAATGTAATTTTGTTTGCCATTAACTAATTTCATAATAATATTTAACTGAAATTTAAGATATCGTAATCCTTAACTAAAACAGGAAAAAAACATGTTGAAGCAAGGATACGAGTCTCGAGATAGTTTTAATTTCAATAACAAAATGTTTGTCATGCGTCTTATGAAGCCCACGAATTAAATTTGAAGCATCAACATGGTTCCTTGAAATGTAGAGCAAACGTGTGTATTGATGAAAACAAATGCTTGTGCGGTATTTACACAACAAAAAAACTATTTGAATATGTATGAAAGTTTCCTGTTATTGAACGTTTGTGTAAACTAAATGAACGATAACATAGCATCGCGACATACCGCCCTATTACACCAAAGAGTCCATATTCTGTCATTGCTACCTCAGGAGAATGTTATTCTATATAACCAATGTTAATGATCAATCTGATAATGAGTGAGCAAACAGAACTAGACACTCTTCCCCAAGTCATTCCGCAGCTATTTGTTTTTAGCCAAGTTGGCCGCCACCGTCAAAACAAGCATTTTTGTCGCGCATCTGAAGATGTTGTCGCGGCCAGGTCTCTTGGAACGAGAATGGGACAGTGTTGTTGATGTTGGTGGAGGAACTAGGATGAGGTGCCTAAAAACCTCGGGTGAGGTGCCGAAGAACCTCGAGTGAGGGCAATGGAGGCTCGAGTGAGGGCAAAGGAACCTCGAGTGAGGGCAAAACTTCGAGTGAGGGCAAAGGAGCCTCGAGTGAGGGCAAAGGTACCTCGAGTGAGGTGCCCATGAACTTCGGCTGAAGTATCTAGGAATTGCGGGTGAGGTGCCCAGGAATCTTGGGCGAGGTGCCTAGAAACCTCGGGTGAGATGGCTTAGAACTTCAAGTGAAGTGCCCAGAAGCCTTGAGTGAGTCGCCGTGGAAATTCATCACTAGGCTAGTGGCAAAATGACTTTCTAAAATACAATTAAATTGTTCAAGACGCTTTGAGTAACGACAAGAAGGACAACTAAATATGTTCATTGAATAACGGTGTTTAATTACAGTACACAAAAGGTCTTGAATGATTGGAATCAAAGATGTTTAAAACATGCTCGTGGTAAGGCTGATATATAGAACATATACTTGACCAAAGAATACCACAACACATTGGAAGACAAGATACCTCTTCTACGATTGTTTTCACTATAAAGTAAACGTTCGGTTGCTGCGTTACCACGCTGTGAAATTGCCAGCCCATCGGTGGCCAAACGAATAAAATTAATTTACAAACAGCCGGTAATACATTTATTTTCATGACGTATATTGAAAAAGTTAGCGCCTCAGTCTCACTCAAAATAATCCTATCAAACGAGTCACACACTTCAATGTGATAAATGCAAATTATCTTCTCTAAAGAGCGACACAAAATATGGGACTTGCCTCAATCTTTTAAACGTAGAGCGTCACCTAGAGTTAGCTCAAGTCGGTGACGACGCTAGCTCTAAGCCGGCGATGGCGCTTCATAAAACGCCAACGACGACTACCTATTTTGACGACTCTTTTCATCTGTGATGCTTTCCGTAAGTTCAGGATACTTTTACCAATACAGGTTACACGAGTAAACCTAGCAATTTAAACTTGTGGTGTTATCAAATCTGCTCAACACTGGAAACTGTTGCCTGAAAATTTTATCGAACAAAACAAACGCTTGAATTGCCGACGGCACAGCGACAAAAATGTTAGGTTATTACTTTTCTGCATATGAATATCAAGGACGCTCAGTGCTTTTTCTCGAGGTTTCGGCAACGAAAATGCACAGAAGCCTTCAAGGACTGGACGACGTTGTCACAATTAGATTCTGAATTCCTTTCCGAATAGAAGTTATAGGATTAATTGAAAAATAGGTTCCAACGTCATTAGTTTGATCATTGAAATTGGTACAAGTTTATGGTATTGAATTGATGAATTAATTTGTTAGCTTGCTAATGTATCCGCCGAACTTGACATTTAGAGAAAATGAGTCACAGAAATAAGTTAGTGACAGTCACAGCAATGAGCTAATGACAGACACAGTAATGAGTTAATGAGTCACAGCAATGAGTTTATCACGATACCTAAACATACAACGCCAGCAATTCCTCTTAATTCCTGATTCACAAGACACATTGCAAATACACCCACATGT
>SDVV010009466.1:0-16694 GCA_016164225.1 Gammarus roeselii | reverse complement strand
TTATAAATTTTAATTTATATACATATATACATATAACTATATATATATGATCATAAGGCAGTTATGTTGGTCACAATATAAAACATCCACATACATATATACATATGTACACATATACATATACACTAAAAGAAATGAAAAAAAACATACATGCTTACACAAGCATCCTTACAAATAAATTAAACTTCATCAGCCTAGTAAAAATCTGAAAATTCGGGTTATATCAGATCAACAAGGGCTTGCTTATAGCAAGTGATATCTGTCAACTGCACTATGTCAGCAGGCAAGCTATTTCACACACCAACACATCTCACACTGAAGGACCTACTGCGGACATCAGAAGAGCAAGGAGGAAACGCCAGCTTCAGCCCATGACCTCTAGTACCAACTCTTGGAGCCAAAGGAAACATAGTTAGCAAATCCTCTGAGTTTCCATGCAAAATTTTCCACTATTTGATCAGGTCTGCCCTAAGAAGCCGGCCCTTAATGGAAAACAAATCCAGGCTCCTCAAATGATCACCATAGTCCATGCCAGAAAGTCCATCAATATTTTCAGTCTATCTCCTCTGGACAGACTCCAGCAGTCTGCAGTCCCCACAATATCCAGTGTTCCAAACGCAGGATGCATACTCAAGAAGGGGACGAATATGCAAAACGTATAGGGACAGCATAAATTCCCGCAACCTGCAAACAGTCTTGCATACAAAAATAATATATCATCCTTCCAACTGATGATGGGATTTATTCCCAAAACGTTTCAAAAATATATTCCCCCTTACGTCTTCTTTTTAAAATTGTTAAATTTTAATATTAATTTTAGCCCCCCACTGTTCCACAACTGAACACATCGTGCTACAAAGAATCTCCTCTTGATGTCTGTTTTACAAGCTGGCATCAGAAGCTCTTAGGGATGGCCTTGTGTTCTTGCATTGGGAGCTCTCCAAAAAATACCCCCGAGGTTGGTGCCACCATCCAGGCCGCAGATGATCTTCCAGTATTCAACAAGGTCCGCGCTGAGAAACCTTCTTTCATAGAAAATAAGCCAAGTTGCTTCAGGCAGTAATGGTAGAGCAGGTAGTGCATATGCTAAACAGTGTTAATCACAGCAAAACTATCACAAGCACCCTCAGTTGTCACATGCAGATAACATATACATACATATCAGCTAAAAGAGGTCAAGCACCTGGTAAGGTGTTAATGAGGTGAACACTAGCAACTGAAAGGAGATATGAATCAAGAGTGAGGAAAGTTATGGTATTGGTACCACATGGAACAATGTTAATGACACTATCAGATAACGCTATTTACAACTTGTCAGTTGTAGCACCACGTGGAAGGCTAGTGGGATTGATTATCAGTAGCTTAGTGAATTCTGTATGGCTGAAGTTATTGGAGATTATGGTCAAGCTGATCAGTCAGCTACAAGAGGAGCTACAAGGTACTAATGAGAACAACAAGCAGCTACACAAGCAGGAGAGAGTAGTCAACAGGCTAGTAGATGCAGTGTCATCTATCCCAATTGTGAAGTACAAGCTGGAGAGGATAACGCAGAAAAGGCTGGAGAAACAACCGGCGCAGCAATACTGCAGACAGGGTTAACAGCACGCTGGCAACTAACCTCTACATGGCAGTCAAAGTAAACACTGAGGAGGACCCCTGGCTCTGCTACTGATACTCAGAGTGGCAACGGCCAGTTGAGAGCACGCAGGTTGAGCCCAAACCAGGGTGCTCCTGCAATAAAACAGCAGGAATTAGGCATTCATCTTATCAATAACACCCTTAGAACCAGGCATGCGCATGACACAGGAGAGCAGTTAAGTATAAAACATGCAGTCACCCCTGCAACTGAATCAAGAATAAATCTTACAATGAATATAAGAGTTCCCACAACTAGTAACGCTTCACCAAGAAGACTAGCCTAGGTAAGGTAACCTGTACTCACCTAAATGGGGCCTGTGGGACAAGATAGTTCCTCTCAGATAGACAAGCACATGCAGGGTGCAGGTGAAAGCTAAAGCAGATTGAGGTTGATTGCAATCAAAAGACAAGCAAGCAACTAGCTAAGTGCAATTCTGCCAGCCTAACAGCACAAACACATGGGGAGGAAAATAAACCATTTAACCATGAGAAGAGAATAAATCATGTCGTTATACATGGTATATCTACAGGTATATAAATTCTGCCCTTTCAGTGTGCTTTTCTGCAATTTTTTGCGGGAGAAGTGCATTTAGACAACATTTTGGTTACCTACCAATTAAAATTGTAAAGATCAGTTTGGCAACAATGATGCCCTACTTTCCAATCTGATTGGAAGGATCTTGGTAAATATTTACCTAACAACCAACTCATAAATTTGATGAACAAAAGTCTTCAATGTTCTTTACTTTTATAAAAAACAATAACTAGTAACTACTACAAACATTTGGTGGTAATAGTTTTTTAAAAGGCAGACCTTGTTTCACAAGCTGCAAGCTCATCATCGGTGGTACTGTCAGTCATCTGAATTTCTTCATCAATGACCCCATAGGTATTGAACAATTCTATGTGATAGGAATTGTAGCAAGCAGAGAAACAAAGGGGTTTGGCACAAGAAATGCACCTGATGTGGTTCTGGCTTTGCACAATTTGTAGCTGCAGCTGTGCCTTTCATACTTGCAAACCTGTTTCTTGCCTTTCTCCTCTTCTTCTGTCGGTTGGACTACACGTTGTTTCAGCTCATGGATTGGTACACGCTTGATGGTGTGGTGGTGACCTCTTGGGTCTCCAGGCTGATCTAATTTTGGTAGCTTGTACATGGGCATTGCAGGCCAATAAGCAGAAAGAAGCTGATCAATAATTGCAAGGCGGAACTGCTTGTGTCCTGATTGTTTGATTGCATATTTTGTAGGGTAGAGTTTCCGGTAGACAACTAGACCGTTGAGCAGCGCATGACCCACAAAGTAGAATGTTTTTTTTTCCACATCTTTTGTGATGCCCTGCACATGACTGCCTTATGCACCATAACTGCCTTATGCCCTTTTGTGATACCCTGTCTTTCAGCTGGTCGTTCTTGTCCACTCCACCCATATGTATGTTGTGCTGGAAGATCATTGCAGGTTTTTGTGAGGTTGTATTTTTCTTTTTGAGAGCATCATACTTTCTTTGCCTGCTTGCTCTTCCCCTACGTTTGGACACTCCGGATCTACCAGGCCAAGTGGATGTTCAGTGGTGATGATGACAACATCTCACTTCTTCACCAAAACACAGCCATCAATCCTTCTTCAACCTCCACGCAGGCAATTTCTCCGGCAGTAAGGTTTATGCCATTTTTCATTACCTTACTGCCCTAGGAAGTTTTTTTTCACCAGAAGTTCTTGTGGGAACTGCTTCCAGTTTTCCATGCTTGTGCCAGTTGTATCAATTCCCATCTTGTAGTGCAGATGATGGAATAAGTTGGGATGTGTGAAGAATCTGTCAGTGTAGAGCAAATATCCATCAGTAGGTCCAATCTGTGTTCTGAAGTATACACAGCACAATGTCATTGACGGCTTTGATGAGACTAGAACTGTGCACCAAGAAAGATACCAGGTAACCAGTGCGGGTCTCAACATGCTTGTAGATTTTCATGTGATACTAGTGTGGCTTCATCAGGTTGTACTGTAGAATATCAGTGTGCTTCTTGAAATGCATCCCACCTTCAATGATTGAGAGCTCTAAAAATGGTAGGCTTGTAAACTCTAGCTGTAATCTCACTCAAAGCAGCCACGATTGGAAGCAATCAACAAATCAAGTAGATTGGGTTGGTCTTTGGCGGCAAAATGTCTGAATAAAAAAATGCACTAAAGAGATGATAGCTACATAGCGTGTATAGGTCATAGCCTCTGCAACTGCTTGTAGAAAAGTTACTTTTCCAACATCCCAGTAGTCCTTTGCTTTGGGAGGGAAACATAATTCCCATTGTCATCATAATCCCAAATAACACGCAAATTTCATAAGGAAAAAAGTCTGGAATTTTCCTTTTGCAACAACCCTTGAATTTTCAATTCGGTGGTGCTTCATCTCTAACAGATGCTACATCTTCAGCTCTTGAGTGGATGTTTTAGGTTTTTCTGCAGCTGCTGACAGTTGATCTGCAGGATTGATCTAAGCTGCATTCTCCCCAAGTTTGGTTTCAAAATGTATTTTCTAGTTCCTCTTCACCGCAGTCATCTCAAAGAAATTAGGCAGAAGGAAGAATTCTCAGGCTTGATGCTTTGTCAATGTACAAGGAACTTTGGGAGCTAAACCATCGTTAGGCGGAGGCGTGAATGTCAAAATCTGGAGATGAATTTCCTCTGGAGACTTCACAGTCCATCTAATTTCCAGCACAGTAGATGGAAATAAGACTTCAGTCTGTACAACTTTGCGTTGAGTGCCTGCGCGCTCTGCTGATGGCAATGCCTTTGCTTGCACTCTCGTCAAAGCTTCGCTTCCCCCGACTAGAACCTCGACCAACACATAATCCAGGCAACTGGAAGCCACAAACAGTACTACATGGATACAATAGCTGCGCGCCTTGACCTTCTTCATCGGACGCGCTAGTCTGATTCAGCATTTGAATCTGTGTCTAATTCTACAGAATGATTGAGGTCATCAGCATCTATTTTGGTAGATACAACATTTCCACACCTGCTAGGCTCATTGGATACTCTCATGGATAAGCATATTGCTTTTCTCACCTTGGTTGCCCCAAGACCACCCCACACCCCATCAAGGCCAGAGTGCAGGCCATGACATGAGGCACAAATGCCACAGCACGCCAGACTGCAAAGACCCGCAAAATAATGGAGCGGAAAAAAAATTGTGCTTCAGACAACTGATCATACATCAGTTCTGTTGGTCACAATATAAAATACACAATATCCAAAAACAACCCATAGCTACATGCTTACTCACACATCCCTACAAATAAATTAAGCTTCATCGACCTGGTCAAAATCTAAAAATTCCTCGTACATCAGATCAGCAAAGACTTGCTTATAGCAAATGATATCTGTCAACTGCACTATGTCAGCAGGCAAGCTTTCCACACACCAACACATCTCACACTGAAGGACCTACTGCAGACACCAGAAGAGCAAGGAGGAAACACCAGCTTCAGCATATGACCTCTAGTATCAACTCTTGGAGCCAAAGAAAACATGGTTAGCAAGTAGTCCTCTTCTAATTTACCATGCAAAATTTTCCAATAATTGATCAGGTCTGCTTCAAGAAGCTGACCCTTAACAGAAAAATCCAGGCTCCTCAAATGACCACCATAGTTTATGCCAGAAGGTCTATCAATGTTTATAGTCCATCTCCTCTGGACAGACTCCAGCAGCCTGCAGTCCCCACAATATCCAATGTTCCATAAGCAGGATGCATACTCAATAAGGGGACAAAGATGCAAAATGTGTAGGGACAGCATAAATTCTTGTGCCCTGCAAACAGTTGGCCAACCCGCCAGCCTTTGCAGTCACCACACGGACAAACTTCAACACTCTGCCCTGCAGAACGTATTGGTTAGCTGGAACCAAAGCATCAAAACCAATACAACCTCTAAAAAAACGCAGCACACCAAAATGCAAGTTACACGACTGTGCAACAGAGTCAACTGCATCCAATCCATTTTGCAGTGATTGGACACCTTTAGCGGTAGACTCTGTCCTTGCAGGGGGATTATCAAATACAACTTGTAGTAATCAGCAAATGCTTTGAACTTGCATGAGAGACCACTAGAGATGTGATGTAATATAATCAGGAACAACAACAGCTCAAGAACAGAACCCTGAGGCACACCACTTGTCACAGCAACTGAGCTGCTCATTCACACAAATGCTCATCACTCTGCCAGAGAGGAATGCAGAGATCCAGGCTAGCAAAAAATTACAAATGCCTAGGAATTCCAATTTGTACAGGAGCTCAGCATGACTCATCACATCAAATGCCTTCAAGGAATCCAGCATCACAACATCCACAATTAATCTCTTATCAATTCACCTCCCAGCATCATAGGTCAACAGCAATTGGTCCTCAGTGCTACGGCCTCTTGGAAAACCATACTGATGAGGTATCTCACCTCTGCAGCCCCACCAACAGAGCACACAGGCATGAGAGGCAGTACACCTCAGGGCGCCAAAAATCAAAAAGAACAGCATGGTACAAGCACTGCAGCAGGAAGCTGGACGGACTGCGCTCAATAGGTCCAAAGAAAATAAAATAATGATGACAGTCAACAACTGAAAACAACTTTCAGCAACACAAACAAAGCCACAATATCACATCAAATGGAGTCTAGCAAAATTCATTCAACACTGCCCCCAATTCCTCCACCAGAACTCTCTTGAAGCTGCTAAGTGAATCACACTGCACCACATCAGCGGGCAGCTGGTTCCAAATCTGCACACAGCAAGAATAAAAGAATCTGCATTTATAGTCCGTCTGACAGCAAAGAACCACCAGCTTGAAAGAATGCCCATGTGTCCCAACATCCAGAGCTCTCTCAAACAGAGCACCCAAACCTGAATCAACAGAACAATGAACAATCTTCCAGCACTTCATACGATCAGAAAGCAACAACCTCCTCCTCACAGAAAACAACTGCATTGCTTCGAGCCACTCACCATAGTCGACTCCACCCAGCCGATCAATCTCCCTGGTCCACCTCCTCTGCACAGACTCCACCAGTCTCAGATCCCCCAAATATCCCACATTACACACACATGAGCAGTAGTCCAATATGGGTCTTATATGAGTTATTAACAAAACAACCATGAAAACAGAACTCCTATTGATAGTGAAGCGGAACAGACTAGTTGCCAGAGTGGAAGCATTTCTTACAACACTCCTCACGTGGAGATGGAACCGAAGCCTTGAGTCAACAAGCACTCCCAAGTCTCTGAAGGAATCAACAAGCTCAAGTACCACACCATTCAAATAATAAGCAGTTCTATCATCAATCTGCTCCAATTCAAGATGACCCTTGTAAAAACGCATAAAGACACTTGTCAATGTTCAATGAGATTCCATGACAAAGACACAGACTGCACAAAATTCTGATCCCTCTGCAAGGAAGACACAACCAGGCAAACTGCTTGTAGATAGCGGAGGAAACTCAAATGAAGTTTGAAGTCATCAGCAAAAGCCTTCCACTCACAAGCCAAACCTGCTGCAACATGATTGACATATAGCAGGAACAAGAGCGGACCCAGCACAGAACCCTGGGGCACACCACTTTTCATCTAACGGAAGTCACTGACAACTCCCCCAACAGAAACACACATTCGCCTCCCTATCAGAAAATTACAACCCCAATCTAACAGTCCATCCGGAATACCAACATAATTCAGTTTGTCCAACAAAACCGAGTGACTGACCACATCGAAGGCTTCAGAAAAATCCAGAAATACCACATCAACAACCATTCCTTCATCTACCCAATCAGCAACCTTGCCATGAGTAAGCAAAAGCTGGGTCTTCAGCGTTCCTTCCCACCTTGAAACCAAATTGCTAGAATCTTCCAGAAAAGACACCAACTGGGACACAATAACTGCTCCAGCACCTTACAGCAAACAGAAGTATGACACACAGGTTGGTAATTGAGAGGGTTACTTCTAAAACAAGACTTGAATATAGGAACAACACGAGATTCCTTCCAGGCCTCCGGTAAAACTCCCAGGTCAATGATTTTGGAAAAATCAGAGACAAGGGCAATCACAGCGGCCAAGAACATGACTTCAAAACACCAGGGTGAATGCCATCAGGTCCCAGGGCAGAAGATGAGTCTAAACCACCCAGAACCTGGGAAACTAACAGTCTAGTCACAGAAATTCCATTAAATTTCCCAGAAAAAAACTGATGTGGGGAAGGGCCAGCAGGATCAGCATCCACAAAAAAGGACAAAAAAGTCTACAAACAGCTGACTCATATCTCTCTGACCAGCAACAACCTCACCAGATGGAAGCTTCATAGGACCAACAGTAGGACAGCCTTTCTTTCTTCCTCTGATATAGGAGTGAAACATCTTGGGAGTAACAGAGAAGTTGTCAGCTAATTTCTGCTCATACAGAGACTGGCTGTAGCGTGAAAAATTTTTGGTCTCAAAATTAGGTCCACTAAATCTCCGCAAGAACACCAACACCTCCTCATGCTGCCAACCAAGCTTCTTCCTCAAAAGCTTATACTGCGCTCAAGCCCTAGATCTACTGGTCATCAGTTCCCTAGGAGGGCCATGCAACCAGCTTGGTCGTGAAGCAGAGTCTTGAGTGGGAACACGCTTGTTCACAAGTGAATGGGCAATTGTGATGAAATATTATTGCTAATAAAAATATTATTGCTCTCCAGATACTCAGTCAACCGTGATACAACCATTCTCTCCATTGATTTACAGCAAGCCGATGTCTAGCTCTCAGGCCTGTATTTCAGAGGATCAGAGTGGGGACTTGGCCTTGAAAATTGGTACAACCAACTATTTGCTCCCGGCTTCAGGGAACATTCCAAATCTCAATGACTTTTGAAAATTCAAACAAGGAGGGAGGAAGAGCTCAACAGCACAGTTCCCCTAGCAGATGTGGATGGAGACCATCTGGACCCATACTGGAACTGGGATCAAGAGCAGAAAGGACAAGTGGGACCTCCAACCTAGGAAAGTCAACATCCGCCAAACTTCCCGCAAAGTACTGGAAAGGGGCTGGGTGGGTTGGAACTACACAAACATAGACTCCCAAAAAGGAAGCAGCAAAGACTTTGCACATCGTACCAGAATCTTGCACTATCTCACCCATCGGCAAGTGGAGAGGACCCACAGCTGGACAACCAATCTTTTTATTTCTCACATTAGCATGAAACAGCTAACGGTTATTAAGCCTGTTTAGTAAACTAGGCTTGTAATTCTTCCTGGAGTCAATGGAGAAGTTTTGTTAGTGCCTATTCAGCACACTAATATGTGTTATCTCTCAAGAGCACTGGCCTCAAATGCTCTATTCACATAATTGCTGCAGCTTAGCTGCAGACTGCTTACTGATGTAGTGGCAATCAGTATATCATTGGCAATGTCAAAAGAGGGTGCATCAGCTGAACGCTTGGCCACAAGGAGCTCAGCGTAGGTCCGCTTTTCACCTTCCGTCTCGAAAGAGATGTTCAATGCCGGTTCTAGGACCAAACAAGCAATTTGAGCTGCCTGAATTGTCACAATCCGATTCCAGAGCCAATTGCGCTAAGCACGGCGTCTTCATCAATGTCATTCTCATCTTCAACATCATATCCGGACGAAGTGATTTTATGGAAAACGGCACTAACTTCAGCATCAGAAAGTCTTTTTGCCATGATTGCACTAAAAGAAACTTCACTAATAGGTATAAATCCCCTAGTATTAGTTTATTATAAATAATGAAGGTGATTTTACACTTATTAGCACTATAATGTTAGTTATGAACACTTTATGAGTAGTTACTTCATGGTATTTTATTGTGAGCTGATGAAGAAAAAAATAATAATAACACAACACAAACCAAATCATACAAATATTAGCTTTAGAGACAGACATTTACAAAACTGATCTACAATACAAGTACATGCCAAAATGCAAAATATATACAAGGGCCTATAGGACCAGCCCAGTAAGTAAGGTCCACATGCAGTTGGTTACTTAGGATCAGTGCACTGTGTAAGGTCTGCAACACTCCCTGGGCACTTATGCTAAGTTGCCTGAGTGTAAGGGATGTGAATTTGTTGCACAACTTCAAATGGGTTTTGCCCTGTCATCTAGCCATGCCCAAAATGACCGATAGGTATAGTAATGTTCAGCGTGATAAGACCTTTCTCCCAATGTGCAAAACATTGTGATTGAACAAAAATTAAAGAAGAAGTCATTTTGGTCACTTGGGACCAGAAATTGGAGTAAGGGTTAACTGCTCTTCAATTCTCTCTAATGTTCTTCAAGACCCAGTGTTAGTTCACTCACATCAAAAATGTCTATATTTTATAGTTGGATTGAAAAGTTGTAGGGAAACTTCATGCAAAGATCTGCAGAGATATCATCAGAGGACACATTCATTTCATCTGATTTAGTATCATTACAATTTGAAGGTGAATTTGTGTAAGTGGTCCTATCACTAGATCAATTGGAAAAACATAGGGTTAGGGCAGATAAATCTGCTGTAAATGTCTATGCATTAAAATTAACAAGTTTGTGTCTGCCACAAGTTCCATGCGTTGAAATTTTCCATGTAATATTCAACACAGGTATTGTGCATTGAAATATTTCATGTCAGCTCCGCCATATGTTGATTGTGTTAAAGTATCATAACAGTGATGAGTGAGCCAACGTATGTTATGATGCACGGAAAGTTGTTACGCTTTGGGAAGGAGTTCTTTGCACTTGAAGGCTATTCCTTTGGTCGTCAAATACTAGGAGTAAAATAATGATCGGGCATATAAGTGTTAATAGAATATCTTCTTGGTAGGTGTGCAGGACCAGATTGCACAATTTGGCATGGGGTTGAGAACATTACGTGCGTTTTCATCGCCAAATATTCAGACCCAAACCAGCCGTGCGCCTCAGAAGCTGAGATCGGCATATCTAGACCTTTGCGTGCACTTGCAGAGTATGTTTGAAGAGTTATGTGCGCCACTGTCAGAGACCCTGACAAATAAATACAAAACGGAGAGCTAGAGGTGCAAGCGCCGCAAAACAGACTGCAGATTACATGTGTGTAGAGTTTGAGATGACCAAACATAGACGTAAGCCTCTTTCACCAACTAGGCGTCATACAGAACAGAAGGTAACATTTAGATGATACTCTTTCTTATGGTAGGTATTAATTATAATTAACAATACCTGTCAGTTCTTATTAAAAATTGCCATTACTAACAATGCCTAATTTTGTACTTCCACCCCGCTGTCTTTTCCATGAATGTTGCTGCAAACTTGTTGACATAACGTGTGTGACGTCGGTGTTTGTTTTCATATATTGTCAAATGCAGTTATGTTAAATTGTAGTTTGAACCATGCAGGGTGTAATTCAATATTACTGTTTAGCCATAGTTGCATTCATACCAAACGCTGATGCGCTTTGTCTTAACTGATATTGCCCGTTGTATTGTGAATTGTCAATTTTTTATTCTTCTGCCAAAAAAATTCAATATTGATTTTTGTTTGTTTCTTTCAGTAACCGATGACAATCCAGACTGTTCGGTCACAGAGATTAGTAGTTCTTCAATGATGGTGATGCGCAGTGGTTAGGAATCTTGGTGTCAGCATGAATAAATATGCTATGGAGGAAAATATGTGCATGACATTTTAGCACAACATATATTTATGAAAAATTGTTTACATTGTTACCGTCCACGCATGCCGGTGGGACAAATATAGTCCACTTCTAATTATGACGGTCCTAATATTAGTGAAACCGCAAATTTAATCTAATGATGATAATCAAGGGTGAAATTAAACCATTTTGTCTCCACTTGAATATATATTGCCATCAACTGGTAATTGGAGAAGGGTAATTTACAGGTAGTATTGCCTTTAACCAGCGTAAATGTTGGACTTGAGGTAGGATGACTGGTCATAAATGGGGAGAGAGGAACAGGTTATTCACAGGTACAGGCAAGATAAAGGTTAGGTAAAGAATGGGTAGGTAAAGAAGCATGAGCAGTGACTATTCTGCAAAAGAGATAAATATAGAACAATCAATATGAGTCACAGTCAAACATTCTTCCTAGAGGTCCTTGGAGAACATTAAGTAAGAAATCTTATGGGGAGGATAATTATGAAGTTAGGAAATTATGCAAAAATGCTTATGTACAAATGAAAACAAGGGAACGGAATCATAACTAGTAATCAAGGGATAATAGCATTGAACGACAATTCAATTCAGCAAATGAGAAGTCATAATTCAATGAAGAAAAACAACAAAAATATAAATCAAGGGAAACAACTGAGCAAGGTAAATAATTAAGCAAACAAGGGATGGTTCAGGAAAGACCAGATGTTGATAGCTAATGCAAGAACAAAGTTAATAAAGTGGATTTGACTTCACAAAAAGAAAGTGCAAAAAATAATATAAAAGCTAATACAGAGATATGAATATCAATATAAGCAAATGAAGTTATAACATACTGACTTAAAAAATGCAGTTGAAATTAAGTGAAAGCTAAACAACTAAGAAGCTTATAAAACTTAGGCAAACATGCTTAATAATACTTATTATTCCTATTGCTCATCACCAAACCCCACTTACTCTAAAGAGTTCAATTGATAATACAGAACAGATAAAAACTCACCCAGTACAGCAGCAGCAAAATTATTAACCAAGTGAAAGATTAAGATAGTTTAGGACAACTTAGATATAGCAACAGCTCATGATAATAAGTCTAAAACAAACAGAAAAACAAATGATTACATATGTTAATATACACATGAATGAAATAACATTAAAGACAACACATGCATAGGCAAGGAACTATGTCAACATGATAACAAACTGCTTGGGCTCATAAGTAGAACACATCCAGTAACAACGTGTGATGTACTGTCTCTGCGTGTAATATTTTGAAAGGTGTCTTCCCGTGCGCTTCATCTCACGATTTCACGTGTGCATCACATATTTTTTAGCAAAGTTAGCGTGCGCTGCCTGCCAAATTGTGCAAACTGGGTGCAGGATTACAGGATTACAAATATCAACGACGCTGTTAGCATACGCCTCAAAACCTGTTCAAACTAAGTACTGGTCAGCAGATGCATTATTGCAATGATGATGCGTTCACCTCAGCTTTGATTGCGACATTGGTTCCACATAAAAGAAATGATCGGTGGCAGTTCCAGATATGAGGCGTGCTATCTAATTGGGTGAAGTTAACAAGGAAAATCAATAGTTTGCTGTAGATCAACTTGCAATTTGCAGTTATGAGTTAGATTTATTATATTTTTTGCGTAATTGGCAAATGTCAGTCAAATATAGCACACATTCACAGACAATATATTGTGTACTTTTATACTTTTATTTGAGTGTTACGCTTGTTCATGGTACAAAATTACCGCACACTGCAATGCCAGACCATCTGCAGCAAGGAATGAACTTTTCACATAAAGGCAGTTATTGACATATAACTGCACACTATTTCAGGTTACTAGGAAAATATGCTCATGGATTTGGATTATTATCAAGGGGTCCCTCTCCACAGGAACCCTCATAGAATGCAGCGTAATTGATGAGCAAGTTAGAATTGGTAAGGCTCATTTTCAGTTGTTAGCAAAGAAATAGATATAAAATCGCAATGAATTCAAAATGTGATGCTCACCTGCAACCCTCCCTAATAAGCATTCAGTAGACGATGTGGAAGCTACTTATGTTGAAAACGTCTTAATCAACCAGAGCATGCAACTTGTGCTGTCGCGACGAAAACCCCAGCTAATGCGCGGTGTTTACATTGATCAGCTGTTCCGGAAAATGAAATATGGTACTACATCAAACGTAAATAACTGGAAGCCTCGCTAGTGTTGTTGGCAACCATGGGTGTGTTGCCTTAGCGCCGTCATGTTACAATTGGTTGCGTACATCTGGAAATATTTACTGACTACGTTACAAGCATATTTGGGTTACTGTTTTCTACCTTGCCTAACCTAACACAGAATCGCATGTTTTCTAACCCACGGGGTGAATGAAAAGTGCGTCATCTTTAAATGTGACGGTTTGGATCAAAAATAATAACGACTGCGTGGATCGATCTGCTTGATTGTTTTTCCATGGAAAACTGAACAAAACTAGCTTGATATGTTCGAGTCTTTGCTATTATTATTTTATCAAAATTTAACTCAAAATGGGGTCCAATGCGTATTCCATCTACACAAAATACAGGTTTCGTCAATACGAATAATTTTTGTTTATGCCATAATTTTGTTGGAAATATATATTCCCACATGCCTCTTGAAGAGAATAAATTTGTATTAATAACCGTGTTTATGTGTCCAGCCTGTAAGTCGGGGGGGAATTGAGAATGTTTGGCTGGGATTGTTAAGGGGGCCGGGCTCTGGTTACACCAACCTTCCTTCCTAGGCTGAACGTACATATTATTCTTTGATACGTAGTTCCAACCCGCGGGGTAAACGTACATCATATTCTAGGACTCAGCTTTTAAAAGTTTATGAATACCACCTTCGACTCTCTTTACTCCTCATGCCTTCTGTATTGACTGCCCAATGGTGTACAACTGAATCACCATAACCACCACGGTGTCTGAAAAAAACGTTACCTTTAAAGAAAAAAACTCGACAAACGAAAAATTTCTTTGCACACGCACCTCTCGTGGGCATTTGCTGTATACCAGAGGGACGCTCGTTCATAAGACTTAAGAACTTCGAGTCCTTCACCATCGTGTGCGCAGGACACTCGTGTACGTATAGTAATCTCCGATGTTATAACAAATTAAACACTTGTGGTAATTATTATCACTATATATCTTCTTAACCACCGTCTAACCATTGCCAGATGCATGAAAGAAATCCAGATATCATATGATATTTTGAACCGACTCCTGTTCAAGCTCATAATTATTATTATAACATTATCAATTACCCTCGGGAGAATGGTAGTAAATATGATAATCATAACCCAATCTAGTAGTAGTTTCAGTACTCCGTCATTTAATGACTGACAAATCAAATCAAAAAGTCTTTATGAAATTAACATTTTATTCGCATAGGACACCCATCTAATCTTCTCTCTTGAAAGAACAGAATTTGTCTTCATCAACTCAACAGTGACAACACAGCAAACGCGTCGCTAGTGCATAGAGCAAAGAAGATTTCATAGATAGAAGCCGTTAGAGTGGTCATGAGGTTGTGTGTCGCTGTGCGAAAAAGTACTTTAATGTGGTCCGGTGCGTTTTTGACAAATACCCTACTCGCAGACGACTAACGCGGATAGTGTCATAAGAGCTGACTGTAAGCTCTCTCATATTTATATTTTTATATGAGACAAGGCATTTTAATTGTGTATAGACGAGCTTTTGGTATGACAAACCTAATAAATACAATGTCCCCGAATGAACCAGCAAAAAATGAAAATATTCATGCCATAGGGGATGCTGTGTTCCATTGGAATGACGTTGGAAGCCTCGAGGGGGGTCAACTTGCAATGGAAATGTCAATAGTCAAATCCCGTTTTGACTTTTGACTCGCATTTCTAAGAAAAAAAGAGAAATAATTCCGAGTGCAGCTACTTCTCGGGTAGTTGCGCAAACGTAAGTGCAGTGATTTTTAAAATAAATTCGGACACCTATTCATTTGGAGAAAAACCTTTTCACTCACTGTTGTAGGGGTTACGGGCGTGGACAACATTGCCAGAGTCTGTTAAAATCATTTATGACATAGAGCCAGCTCTGTTGTCATAGATAAAAATCGGGAGGAGGCTTAAGACGCCAAATTCAATATTCGTGGGATAAACGAAATGATCAGTCTTGTCGATATGAGGGCCATTGTAAGAGGATTGAAAAGTAACTAAGCGGTTACAAACTATGACATAACTGGAGAAATGTATAAGCATTCCTCTAACTATTTGAAAACAGTGCTAGCTCGCTTCCTCTGGCTAAATTCGAGCAAACTAGTTGCCCAGAGATGAATGTATAGGTATTCTGTTTCCAAAATGAAAGCGAATGCCCCCTTCGGACACGAAAAATAATCGCATCATCGCTACTGTAACCTCAATAGCCCAAATTTCTACAGCGCATCATTCTCGCAAGGCAGCAAATTTATATGTTCACGACGGATAGTCAGTTTGGCTTCTAAGAAGAGTCATGGTACAGAAATAACGTTATTTGTATTGAAACAAACAGAAGAATATTGAAGAAGGACTCTCCTGTCATATCCCTATGTCAGTGTCATGTCAACATGTGTAACGAAGTAAGAAAAAGAAAGAAAGTAGAACGGAAAAGCGTTTATTCACTCGAAACCCCGTGGTATTCTGTTACAAAGTATTTTTGAATTCAAAAATGCTCATTAAATTTTTGGAACAACCTTTCAGTGATGTACTAGGTTACACTTGGTAGTTCAATGGAATACATGGTATTCGAAAGACGTGGATACATATATGGTATTGGAATATCCGGAATACATAAATGATGTTAGAATGGACGAGAATACATACATGGTATTCGAATTGCGGAAATACTTACATGCTAATAGAATGACGGAAATACATGCATGGTGATTGAATGATAGGAGTACATACATGCTATTAGAATGACAGGAAACACACGTGGTACTAGAATGACGGAAATACAAACATGGTATTCAAATGACGGAAATACATACGTGGTATTCGAATTACGGGAATACCTACGTGGTATTAGAATTACGGGAATACAAACATGGTATTGAAATGACGGGAAAACATCCTTAGTATTGGAATGACGGGAATACAAACTTAGTATTAGAATTACGCGAATACCTACTTAGTATTGGAATGACGGGAATACATACATGATACTAGGATGACAGGAATACAAACAAGGTATTTGAATGACGGAAAACATATTTAGTATTGGAATGATTGGAATACATACATGGTAATAGGATAACGGGAATACAAACATGGTATTAGAATGACGAAAATACATACATGGTATTAGGATGAATGGGCTTCATGATTGGTATTAGAAATTACGGGAATACATACATGGTATTAGAATGATGGGAA
>SDVV010009465.1:0-16695 GCA_016164225.1 Gammarus roeselii | reverse complement strand
CAGGCTAGAGAAAGTGAGTGATAGTAGACAACGGGCCTCTTGGAAGCAGGCTAGAGAAAGTGAGTGATAGTAAACAACGAGTCTCTTGGAAACAGGCTAGAGAAAGTGAGTGATAGTAGACAACGGGCCTCTTGGAAACAGGCTAGAGAAAGTGAGTGATAGCAGACAACGGGCCTCTTGGAAGCAGGCTAGAGAAAGTGAGTGATAGTAGACAACGGGCCTCTTGGAAACAGGCTAGAGATAGTGAGTGATAGTAGACAACGGGCCACTTGGAAGCAGGCTAGAGAAAGTGAGTGATAGTAGACAACGGGCCTCTTGGAAGCAGGCTAGAGAAAGTGAGTGATAGTAGACAACGGGCCTCTTAGAAACAGGCTAGAGAAAGCGAGTGATAGTAGACAACGGGCCTCTTAGAAACAGGCTAGAGAAAACGAGTGATAGTAGACAACGGGCCTCTTGGAAACAGGCTAGAGAAAGTGTATAATATTTCCACAATTATTGTTGCGTTCGGACGCGTTCTCATATTGCGACCAAACAGATACTTGCCCCATGCTATGATCAGGGGCGCCGCCAAGAATCTTATTTCAACCGATGCAAGGCAATCAAATCTTCTGGCTACCTCTGAGCTAGCGACACTAGAGGTATGAACACAATCTCGTGGCACGTCTCATGCCTTCTACGTGGCTCTTCCCCCTCTCCGTCGAAGGCATTATCACCTCCTCCTTACCATAAGCTCCCCACCGTGCTGTGCTTCACAGGAGCATGAGACGGTGCCCTATGGGGAGGGGGGAGGTCGGTAGGCTATTCATTTGACTAATTAAACATGGCTGTTGATAATCCCCGTTGGTGGTAAAAGCCCCGTTCAAGAGAAACAAAGCCGCTGCGCTTGCATAATACAGCAGCTGTGCTTGTATAATACAGCAGCTGTGCTTGTATAATACAGCAGCTGTGCTTGCATAATACAGCAGCTGTGCTTGTATAATACAGCAGCTGTGCTTGCATAATACAGCAGCTGTGCTTGCATAATACAGCAGCTGTGCTTGTATAATACAGCAGCTGTGCTTGCATAATACAGCAGCTGTGCTTGCATAATACAGCAGCTGTGCTTGTATAATACAGCAGCTGTGCTTGCATAATACAGCAGCTGTGCTTGTATAATATAGCAGCTGTGCTTGCATAATACAGCAGCTGTGCTTGCATAATACAACAGCTGTGCTTGCACAATACAGCATCTGTGCTTGCATAATACAGCAGCTGTGCTTGTATTATGCAGCAGCTGTGTTTGTATAATACAGCAGCTGTGCTTGCATAATACTGCAGCTGTGCTTGCACAATACAGCAGCTGTGCTTGCATAATACAGCAGCTGTGCTTGTATTATAGCAGCTGTGTTTGCACAATACAGCAGCTGTGCTTGCATAATACAGCAGCTGTGCTTGTATTATGCAGCAGCTGTGTTTGTATAATACAGCAGCTATGCTTGCATAATACTGCAGCTGTGCTTGCACAATACATCAGCTGTGCTTGCATAATACAGCAGCTGTGCTTGCACAATACAGCAGCTGTGCTTGCACAATACAGCAGCTGTGCTTGCATAATACAGCAGCTGTGCTTGCATAATACAGCAGCTGTGCTTGCATAATACAGCAGCTGTGCTTGTACAATACAGCAGCTGTGCTTGCATAATACAGCAGCTGTGCTTGTATAATACAGCAGCTGTGCTTGTATTATGCAGCAGCTGTGTTTGTATAATACAGCAGCTGTGTTTGTATAATACAGCAGCTGTGTTTGTATAATACAGCAGCTGTGCTTGTATAATACAGCAGCTGCGCTTGTATAATACAGCAACTGTGCTTGCTCAATACAGCAGTTGTGCTTGTATAATACAGCAGCTGTGCTTGTATTATGCAGCAGCTGTGCTTGTATTATGCAGCAGCTGTGTTTGTATAATACAGCAGCTGTTTTTGTATAATACAGCAGCTGTGCTTGTATAATACAGCAGTTGTGCTTGTATAATACAGCAGCTGTGCTTGTATAATACAGCAGCTGTGCTTGCATAATACAGCAGCTGTGCTTGCACAATACAGCAGCTGTGCTTGTATAATAAAGCAGCTGTGCTTGCACAATACAGCAGCTGTGCTTGTATAATCATCAATTGTGCATGCATACCGTCTAGGATTTATTGCTAGTGCAGTAGGTATAGTGCAGTACAGTTGCTGTAAAGAGCTCTGTTGACAGTCTAGTTACTGATTTAATTTTACTTGTAATTACACCCGAAGTTGAATGTATTTAGTTGCAATGGCATTAGTGACGTTTCATTTATTATTTACTTCATTGTGGAATCAAACCTTGGGACGAGATTGTTGCTACTCTGAGGGCAGCGCCGCAAATATTGCATCACACAATGTACGCAAATATTGGAGCATACTATTTACGGAAATATTGAATCACACTATGTACGGAAATATTGAATCACATTATGTACGGAAGTATTTGATCACACTATGTACGGAAATATTGGATCACACTATGTACGGAAATATTGGATCACACTATGTACGGAAATATTGGATCACACTATGTTCGGAAATATTGGATCACACTATGTACGGAAGTATTTGATCACATTATGTACGGAAGTATTTGATCACATTATGTACGGAAGTATTTGATCACATTATGTACGGAAATATTGAATCACACTACGTACGGAAATATTGGATCACACTACGTACGGAAATATTGGATCACATTATGTACGGAAATCTCTTTATGCAACAAAATGGTGAGTAGCTACTTGGGGCGTCTG
The DNA here is from genome assembly GCA_016164225.1 of Gammarus roeselii. Lineage (NCBI taxonomy): Eukaryota > Metazoa > Arthropoda > Malacostraca > Amphipoda > Gammaridae > Gammarus > Gammarus roeselii. Next base: position 13,891 of record SDVV010009465.1, on the reverse strand, counting down.
TCATTGGCTCCTATTGTGGTGTAGCAAAGTTTTAAATTTGTGGCGATATTAAATCTACGGACCAAGGACAAAACATTTAGTTACCTCAATCAATCATTCGGTCGTATGCTGACCAAAATTTGAAGGCCATCTCGACAAATTTTTCCGGTCGCAGCCCTTCTAAACCGTTGAAGACTAGCTCTTAAAATTTCTCAATTCGCAGCTCTTTAAACCGATGAAGGCCAGTTCTTCAAATTTCTCCGGTCGCAGCCCTTTGAACCGGTGAAGGCCAACTTTTCAAGTTTTTTCCGGTCGCAGCTCTTTAAACCGTTGAAGGGTAGCTCGTCAAATTTCTCCGGTCGCAGCCCTTTGAACCGTTGAAGGCTAACTCTTCAAGTTTTTTCCGGTCGCAGCCCTTTAAACCGTTGAAGGGTAGCTCGTCAAATTTCTTCGGTCGCAGCCCTTTGAACCAAAAGCGGTAGTCTCTTTTACATTGTAGCGTAAATTAGAAAACGTCAGATAGCGTATCGATGGGTTGATGCAAAGATGTATCCCTAGTGATGGTGTATCTCTTGACAACATTAACCTCTCAGTAATGTTTCATTGCTCCAAAACACACAAACAAATGCACATCGTTCTTGCGTGACCATGACGTCAGCTTGATGAGAAACCACACGTGTTTACTAAGCCTTGTTATCTGACCTCTCTCACCTCACCACTATGATTGCCTTTCCGTTCATGGATGACGTAGGCGTCTACGCACGACAAACACGTATATACACGCATCATGTCCGCATGCATCTGCCACTATAAGGCTCTATCCCCGAGACGATGAAGAGCTGAGAGGGTACACCTTCCAGCTTCAGCCCTCTCACCTCCTGGACTCTTCCCGCTGTGTCCCCGTTCACCGTGTCATCCCTGGTCCGTTACCCACGCATGGCGCCCATTTCTGGTCTAGCGCCGGCCCAGTGTATGTTTCTCAGCTCTGCTCGTGTTAGCGTAGTTCGCTCATAACATCTCCGGGTTTATGGCATCGGTCGCGGCGATAATGCGCCGCAAGGGCGGGTAGCCCGATAACCGATGGATGGGCGACGCCTTGCTCTCCTGCTGATGCTGGGATACCATATCTCTTCAGCTGGAGCTGTTAACTGAGGTGGGGACAGCCAATGGCAGCTGGTACTTCACACTTACGGTGGAATCTCACCTTTATTTTAACTGTGCTGTGGTGGGGACAGCCAATGGCAGCTGGTACTTCACACTTACGGTAATATCTCACCTCTATTTCTACTGTGCTGTGGTGGGGACAGCCAATGGTAGCTGGTACTTCACACTTACGGTGGAATCTCACCTCTATTTCAACTGTGCTGTGGTGGGGACAGCCAATGGCAGCTGCAACTGCTGTTAATTAACCTACAGCGTTGTAGTTATCGTTTGAGGTTGAAACATCCAATAACAACAAAAACAGAAGATGCTTCATACTGCACTTGGGCCGTTGACAGTCAGCAACAGCAGCAGACACAACGGATACTTTGCACTTCAAATGAACCGTTTTAGGTGTTAACGGCTGACAGGGACTGAAGATAGCATCCACACTGACAGATCGTATACATGCATAGAGGATTGGTTGAATGCGTTTCGCTTCAACATAATCACAATGGACAGTTTGTTTTAATGACCCTGTTTCTACGTTATTCTAAGTTTGGAAGATTGTTGTCTTCGCGGTTTTTTGAAACAAGAAAGTATAAGTAAGGTTGTTATTTGTCGTATTGTTTTGGTCACCTTATTGCAATTGAGGTTATTCACTGGCTGCTGCTCCTCGTCCTCTGATTGGCTGCAGACGGGAGCTGCAAAACACAGCAAACCCGACCAATCAGCTAACAAGGTTGGGAGCCACCTGCTAACCTTTCATTCTGCAAACTTTTGAGAATCTGCTCGAGGCTCTCGGCTTTCCTGTTAGAAAAAGCACAAAAAATTACAAATTTTGATAAATTGAGGTATCTATAAATTTTTAGTACTCCTGATAAAAGGAAGAATTTAAGACGCAAACAGCACGGCATCGTCTTCGAATTGGTCCCTTTCAACTTACGCTTCTTTTCACAATCATGCGCGAAAGCTAGTATTCACAACCTCTACCTTACGCTTCTTGAATAGTTCGGGGATATGTTTGAAATAGGTTGGAAATATTTTTTGAAAAGGTTGGGTATTTGTTTGGAATGGGTTGTGATTGTTTGAAATGAATTTGGGGTATGTTGGAATTGGTTGGGGGATGTTAGAAACTGATTTGGATCATGTTTGAAATGAGTTGGAAGTATGATGGAAATGGTTTGGGAATAAGTTTAATATGGGTTGGGAATGTGTTGAAATTAGGTTCGAATTGTGTCCTGTTCTCTGTGAAGGCAGCGGTGATACCTGAGAAATAAAACTGACCGGGTGATGGCTGGCGGAGTAAGTGGGAGGATGATCCTCTGGGCTCCTCATTTACGGTAGGGTAGTGCTTGTATGCTATTATGCGAGGGGCAATACATCAATAATCAGCAGAGTGCCTAGGATATATCTTGTGGGAGGTAACGGGTAAATGATACCCAGGCATCGCCCTCGGGTTTATGTCAACTTGTTGCTGCACAAAGTACAAGGCTGCTCAAATGGGGCGCTGAATATTATTATGTCACGTGCATAGCATATTTACTCTTTTTTTTGTTTGTTCATGTAACGTTGGTAAGTTCTCATACCTTGCTGTCATCTGATGCACAATTTTTTACCCGTTCTTTATTTTGATTATACATCAAATATCACTAACTGTTTGCTACAACCAATAAACAACATTTGCCACCTTTTATATGGTCACGTCTGGGACGAGAGGTTGAGTATCCTTCTTTACTGAAGGTCTTATTTTGTCCGTGTTCTTATTAATTTGCAGCTGACGGTAGATTGCAGTGGTTAATGGTTTGTAGTGACTGCAGTGGTTAATGGTTTGTAGTGACTGCAGTGGTTAATGGTTTGTAGTGACTGCAGTGGTTAATGGTTTGTAGTGACTGCAGTGGTGAATGGTTTGTAGTGACTGCAGTGGTTAATGGTTTGTAGTGACTGCAGTGGTTAATGGTTTGTAGTGACTGCAGTGGTTAATGGTTTGTAGTGACTGCAGTGGTTAATGGTTTGTAGTGACTGCAGTGGTTAATGGTATACATTTCACGTAAAACGACAATCTTTATTGCTTACTGTCACGAATTGGTTTTTGTCTGTGCAAATAATAACTTGTTACTAATTCGATCGTTCCCTTGTGACATGAAATGCAGGTCAGTTGCGTGAATTCGCTCCCTTGCACATGCATTTCCTCGGCTCGCATTGCATATCTCTTTGTATTCAAATTACCGAGGGGCAAGAAGACACGATGTCCGTGCACGTGACCCTTCTCTCCTTGTTTCTAACTCCTCCTTCCTCCCATTCTCCAGGGGACCGTGGCTGCCCCGCGGATGAGCCCCCCATCAGCTTTGCGTGCCCCACCCCGTGCCGCTGCTCTGAGGGTATCGTGGACTGCCGTGACCGATCCCTGGACAGGGTACCCCTGCATCTGCCCCCCGACACTGCCGAGCTGTGAGTACCGTGCATTACCATCGCATCTTGGGATTATTGTTATTGGCGCCGCGGATCGCACTTGGATGAGTGCATAGGAAGTGGTTGCTGTTGAACCTCGGTGTATGGTACAGAAGTGGTGCACGGGGGCAAAGAATGATTTCGGTTAGTGATGTGGCATATGATGTCGTGGGACAGAGCCCGCACCAGCTGTTTACGAGTGTTTACAAGTGTAAGAAGACAACAACAGGTCTTTTGGCCCACACTGGGATGCCTTTTGATAGTAAAAATATTAGCTATGAAGTAGAACGTCTAAGAGAACATCATGTGTCTGTATTTCCTGTTTTAATAGATTAAGAAAAGGAAAGTTTGTGGAATAAAAAAAGCATGTAACGAGGATACTCGAAGCAACTCGAATCAGCACCTGAAGAGAACGTCACCGACCCGCAATGTTGAACCGAGATGGTCTCAGTTTCATACCTCGTTAAACCAAGGTTGGTTGGGTAAAAGAAATCCGCACAATCGGATATAAGGCGCATCCCGAATGCACCAGTAAGTAAGTGCACGCACACATGATGACAGCACTTGTGAGCTTGCACCAGCCGTCAGTAGTGGAGTGATAGCCGCAGCCAATATCATGGAGGTGAGGAGGCCTGCACGGCATGAAGAGATCCAATGCACTCACCAGGCCACTCAAGTGTCTCAGCTGTGTTGAACAATTATAAAGAACCGGTAATGAATGTTTTGATTGTCACACATGTATTAGCTACCAGTTGCTAGCTCTTCCGTCAATGTTATTTGCTGCTTGACGCTGTCGTGCAGACTGCCTTGCCAATATTAATTAACGGGCAACATTGCCGCGTCAACTGAAAATGTCCTGTTAATATTCGCTCAGCAGTGCTTGTTATAAATAATGGCCTTTGACTCCTCAATAAATCAAGTGCTACAAATGATGGATTTGTACCCCTCAATCAATGAATTGTTACGAATGTAATTCCGTGACCCCTTTAACATGATTCACTGTTCGATGTGTTTCATCATAACTATTACATGAAAATAGATTGAGGTCTGGTTGAGCATCTTTGCTGTGCGAGGATGCATCTCTGGACTTGGTAATGTGAATATTTTTGTATCCCAGGATTACACATGATATGCCCTTTAACTCGATGCTAACGATTTTAGCCTCATTTTGGAATAGTTTGTAAGCCTATTTCAAAAGACAACATGACCAAGACAATTCCAGCATCAGGACTCAACAGCGAGTGGAAAAACGCACCTCCCGCACCCCACTCAAACCTTCTCTGTCTGCTGCAATACTCATTTTTTCTGCACGACTATACGAAAGGAGCTGAGCGGTCGCGTGGCATGAGGTGGCTTCATGAATTTAGAATAAGTGTTGTCATTTATCACGGCTGTGATGGATGACCTGATAAACAGTGACGGATCGTTCTTGCTGGCGTGTGCACGCGTGTGTAGGAGGTCGGTGCGCTGCAGGTAGACATGATCAGCGTGTCTTGCTGACCCAGAGATAGGTGGAGTGAATTTGTTATTTTTTTTGTCGTCGGTTTGTGGAAGCCCACCTGCACGTGGGTGCACGTACAGTTACGCGTGTATCGGGTGGTAGGGGTGTAGCTGATTCTTTTTATTTATATTGTTGGTGTACCTGAACTCACTGGAGTTGACGTCGCATAGCTATTGTATGGATGATTTTTTAGTTGAAGTGTATTCATTGTACCATCGAGTGCTTCAATAACGAATTGTTATTATTATTTTTCTTATTATTATTATTATTATTATTAATATTATTATTATTGCTAAATTTTGGCAGCCACCAAAACCAATATTGAGTTTTTAGCTTCCACACAAACATTTGCGACATACCAATGGTGTGCCACGAGTACCAGTGCGGCGGTGTGGCACGAATACCGGTGCGGCGGTGTGGCACGAGTACCGAAGCGGCGGTGCGGCACAGGTACCAGTACCAGCGGTGTGGTACACGTACCAGTGCCAGCGGTGTGGCCCAGGTTCAAGTTCTAGCGGTGTGGTACAGATACCAGTGTCTGTGGTGTAGTGCAGACACTAGTACAAGGAGTGTGGCATATAATCCAGTGCCAGGTACCAATGAGTCTGTGTGGCATATATTCCAGTGCCAGCGGTGTGGTACTGGCTCTGGCACCAGTAACCGTGGTGTGGCACAGGTACATGTGCCCGTGATGTGGCACATGTACTTGTGCCAGCGGTGGAGTACAGGTACCAATACCCGTGGTGCCTCACAGATTCTTGCGTTTGCGGTGTGGCACAGATTCCAAAGCCCGCAATGTGGCACAGGTGCCAATGCCCGCAGTCGGCTGCAGTTGCCATTGCCCGTTGTGGGCAGTGTTCGATATGGCGCAGGTGCCAGTAGCCATTGTGAGCACTATTAGTATTTTATTAATAAATCATTTATTTCCATCGTGCGTGGCTGTAGTACGAGTGATGTAAAGAGGAGGGAGATTGGTGAGATGTTTGTGAGGAGGAAGTTGGATGTGTTGGCGCTGAGTGAGACGAAGTTGAAAGGTAAGGGCAAATGTGAGTTTGGTGTTGTAAGAGGAAGAAAGTCTGGTGTGGAGGAAGGTAGGGCACAAGAAGGTGTGACGTTCACCCAAAGGTCATCCACTTCATTGTTGCCGTTAAGCATTACTTGAAAAAAGGTATATTCTTCTCGCACATAAATCACGGTTCCAGCTCATTTCCTTTCTCTATCTTTTCTATAAACATTGAAGCCTGTCAATCTCTATGAAGGTACTGGTAATGTCAGATTCCAGCCAGGTTTCAGTCAGACATAGTGTCAATTGAGTCCTCCTTCATTATCATTTTGATGTGATCCATCTTGTTCCCAAACTTCTAACGTTTATATGTTCAATCACGATATTATTCAAGTTCTGAAGGGTATTTATAGACATGGTTGCTGAGGGGTGGTTGCTGCTCACAGCTTGAGCATCTTGTGCCTCTAGTCATTTACTTCTACTTACAAAACAGTTAGTGTCACTTTGAGAGGATTGCAGAGGCATCTCTTCATCGAATATGGATGTATCATTGCCCTATTGCAAGGGAGAATACCGTGGATCACTGCACATTTGTTTTCACATGCTTGTTTCACTTCGCTGCAATATTTTGTTGTTCGAAATGTGGCTCCAGAGGGTGGGTTGGTGCAATACTACTATAGCTAGTTGTCCTCTTTCTTGGCTACAAATATTGAGCATTGAGCAGCTTCATCACTCTTAAGGTTGATTGGATTCATTACAGTTTTCGTTGCGATGTCCGGGTTTGTTGTATCAAAGATTGGGATTTGTATGTTGAGTGCGTTGCTGAGAATTGCGGGGACTAGAGCGCCAAAACTGCTATTGTACTCATTGTTTTCAAAGTACTTTTCTATCTCGGAGAGGTACCTATCAACTTTTTTAGACTCTGTGAAGGCTTCGTAATGTTGAATTGAAGGATTCCTCCATTGCACCTCTAAGATGTTTACATCGTTAAGTCCTGTTTGTTTTACTAAGGATCCTTTCACCGCGTGAATCATACAATGTCCGTCTGCTAGTGTTTATTGTCTCTTTAATTTTAAATCATTGAGAATATGTCGATGTTGGTGTTCCTGGGGAATTGTTGCAAGTTTTCCGTCACTTGCATTGGCGTTCGTTCCTTCTGTTTACGGTTTCCTGTGTCAGCAACGCCACTATCATTTATATTTTTAGTATTCTTTCCGTAACACTCTTACTGACGTTATCTAAGAATCTTGTTGCTAATTCTCGAGTAGCATTGTTTATATGTTTGGGATATCCTTGCTTTCGGTTCTGTTCTTCGTGATTGATGGTGGGTTGGAGCAGGGGAGACCGAACAACACCAAGGGAAATAAATTTAGATCGGTGTTTGAAGCGAGGCGTAGCTGAGGATGGCTGAACCAAGCTACAGGAAGGAATGGGTGGAGGGGAGTAGTATATGGGAGGGATTAGCGGTATAGGTAGAGTTGGAGTTTGGGCTGAGGTTATAGAATGGTAGCGAAAGAGGGAGCTAGAGGAAAGAACGGGTGGCGGGGGATAACATATGGAAGGGATTGGCGGGATAGCTAATGTTGGAGTTTGGGCTGAGGTTAGGGAATGGTAGCGAAAGGGGGGATTGGGGCTCTGCTGCTAGCATAATTAGACGACAAATTCGCGTGAGTAGTGTAGATTTGAGGAGGAGGGTATGAGAAGACGTGAGGAGGCGCTGATGAGACGCTATTACTGCGACCGTGATGAAAAGGCCTTGCACGGGAGCTGATTGTTTGGGGATGGTAAGGAGTCACTGATTGGTGAATTTTAGTTTGGGGGTGCCGAGAGGGCGCTAGGATGGGAGTTGTCTGCGAGTATATGTCCTTTGCTGACGTTTGATGGGGTAATGATACAAGATGATGATCATATGATGGAGGGAAGTAGAGGAAAGAAGGAGACCAGAGTAATGATTGCTTGCTTCTGACGTTGTTATAGTATTGGGATGGCTATTCCTCAACCCTCTGAGGAACGTAACGTGCTACCGTGTTGAAGAATTTGATAATTCCACTATTGTTTAGACTAGCTTTCTCCGAATGAAACAATCGTTCGTCGGGGGCACCAGTGTGTTCGTCTCTTAGTTTGCCTGTTGAGATAACTTTCAGCCTCAAGGAGTGGCATAGACTTATGAAACGGCGCCTCAGTTCCATCATTTTCAGATTGAGGGGTTCTGCCATTTACATCTTAGCATTTTCGTTTTTCGTTAAAATTGCGGTGGTTATTTTGACTACTACTTCATTTTTGACGTAGTTCGTGAGCCCAATAATGTAATTTTTGAATGGATTTGAGCATAAAATGATTTTAAACAGAGCACCATAGTTGTTAATATTTATATTTTCAAAAGTACATCTATCTGAAAGGTTGGACGTTAGCACATTTTTCATGAGGATATCACCAATGAGTTTCATCTTAGGGGTCTTGGTATTTTCTGTTGACCCGGTGCTGGTGCCTGATGCTTCACAGTGAGCCGGCTTTGTTGTTGCGGATTTTTCTGTTGAGGTGACGATTAAAGGTTCTGAATCGGAGGGAGAACTTAGAGTAATGGAGGTACAAGAGGTACACGGGGTGAGAGATGGAGAGTTCAACAGCGTTGGGTGAGTATCGTCACTCACCGAATGAGCTACCTTGTGGGAGATGATAGGCTTCTCCTTATCGCGTTTTGGGGCGTATGTGCTGGTCACCGGTGTGTGTGGGCAATGCGGCAGTTCTATGTTTATAGGCTTGCTGGTTCTGGTGCATTTTTAGCTTTTGCATGATAGGCAGTCCCTGTTATTCTTGGCACATGCGCATTTCTTGCATGTTCCACTGTAACACATGCAGCAGGATTTGCTTCTGTTGGCGGTGTGGCTGTGGGGCGACATGTCTTCAATTCAAGTTTGAATATCAGTGAAGTGGACTACTTAGAGGGTTTCTTGTTGGGGGGGCTTAGAGAGCGTCTAATTAGGTTATCATTTTAGGGCTCTGCGTTGAGAGGAGGACCCGTGAAGACCCGTGACCAGGATCGTGTGTGGGTACTGCCTATTGTTCAAACACATTTAAATCTTTGGTCAATCATTCAAACACATTTAAATCTTTGTTGCCAACATTACAAACTCTTTGTAATAAGAAAAACAATAATTTCAGAAAAACAGAGAGACAAATAATTAGCTAGTTATATTAATAAATGTTGACTAAGCCTATGGAAAGCTGTTTGATGTAACCTTGATCAGAAGATACAAGTACAAGATATTATTCTATTGGTATAAGAAAATCGCACCAAGGAATTAAGTTTTAGGTTATAACATTTTTTTTAATTATCCAAAACTTTGTTAATATTTAGAAATAATTCAGACAAGAGGGACTAATATTTTCGTTTAAAAATATAATAAATGTTGACTGGCCACAAAGAGATTTGTCATAGCGTAAACTTAGAAATTCGGAAAGAATTACTCTCATAATCAGTTTTCTTAACTGGAAATTCAGAGTTGTTGTTCACTTTACCATAGGTTGCTCAAAGCCACCCATTTGCGCAGGTTGATAAGACATGGGCAGAAACAATATAATAATCTCTTTTAGTGTATGAAGTACCTGATGGTGAATTTGCAGTCAATAGGGTCGACAGGCTTATACTGCGGGGGCAATTTACTCGAGTAACCGGAATGAGTCCTAAACTTGACACGGGAGGAGAGGCAGTGGAAAAGAGGGCGGGGGTAGAGAGCAGCATCAGCTACTCAGAGAGGCGCACACATGTGTACACATTAGTCGAAGCCGCACATAACTCCGATGTTTCAGATAGGATATGGCCCAAAACGGCAGCTGAAATGTAGATAATTTTCAGAAATAATCTTAAATTGACAGGAAAAGAGATGGGTTTTGATGGTTGTCGGGTAATGACTGAAAAAAAAAAATATTGTACCTATGAAAATGTATTACAAAATATTCTCTAGCGAAACACGAATGAAGACTAAAAAGCTCAAAAAGTAATCTACTCATACGTGTATAACATGGGTTCACACAATATAACCCTCCTAGATATCTTTGAAACTAACAATGATATATAGTTATACTAATATAATGATGTTAGCTTTCTACTACCCTCAATTAGGAAATATTACAGATGTCACACTTGATAAAATAAGATTTTTATGTCTCATGATTGAGAAGACTAGGTTATGTCATTATTCCGGGAGCAGACACCTGCAATTCATAAATTGAGTCGCATGCTAGCATACAGAGAAGAAAAATAAAGAGATTAGTCGTAGCGTATACTTAAAAAGGAGGCGCTGCGCAACGCCTCTGCTTGTCCAAGCATGGCTATGGTCAGCGGTAGGTGTGGCACAGGCGCCAGTGCCCATTTTGTGGGCACTATGCTCAGTGTCCTATGCGGCGCTGATGACCGTGCCCGTTGTGGGTACTATGATGAGTGTTCGGTATGACACAGGTGCCAGTGACCGTTGTGGCACTATGATCAATCCGGTGTGGCACAGGGTGCCAGTAACCGTTGTGGCACTATGGTCAGTATCCGGTGTGGCACATGTGCCAGTGACCGTTGGTGCACTATGATCAGTGTCCGGTGTGGCACATGTGCCAGTGACCGTTGTGGCACTATGACCAGTGTCCGGTGGGGCACATGTGCCAGTGACCGTTGTGGCACTATGACCAGTGTCCGGGGTGGCACATGTGCCAGTGACCGTTGTGGGCACTATGATCAGTGTCCGGTGTGGCATAAATGCCAGTGACCGTTGTGGCACTATGATCATCATCCGGTGTGGCACAGGTGCCAGTGACCGTTGTGGGCACTATGATCAGTGTCCGGTGTGGCACAGGGTGCCAGTGACCGTTGTGGCACTATGATCAGTGTCCGGCGTGGCACAGGTGCCAGTGACCGTTGTGGGCACTATGATCAGTGTCCGGTGTGGCACAGGTGCCAGTGACCGTTGTGGGCACTATGATCAGTGTCCGGCGTGGCACAGGTGCCAGTGACCGTTGTGGGCACTATGATCAGTGTCCGGTGTGGCACAGGGTGCCAGCGCCGCGGTCAGCTCGCTATCTTTCACTTTCCCCCTGCGTGCAGCCTAGTGCTGCAGCTTAGCAATATATTGCAATGTATTGTGCTGGTCTTAGCTGAGCGGCACCTGGGCTCGTTAAGGGGCATCAAGATGGTGTTCGCTTTGAACAAGCCTTGAGTTATAGTTTCAAGTAACAAATAAACCTGGGTAGGGGATAGGGATTGTTCCAGGCTTGTGTTGTAGATTTTACGGAGACAATGGATTGTTTACTTCAATTGGGATTACTTAAAGTTATAAAGGATGTTCCACATTTATTCCACTCCATCAAAATTTCGGTGCTTGAGCGATTATAACTACATCAAGGATTTAAAATGTATTCAGGTATAATGAAATGTTGTCTTCAGAACAGCGTGAGCTGTTCTGAAGACACCATTTGCTACTTAGGCGAATTGAATATTAACTCATAATTAAAGTTGAGGAGTAAGGACCAACCGTTAGACATTGTAGGACATTGTAGGACATCCTCTACTCTCCAATTTTCAATGTGTCAAGACATGAAAACATTGCATTGGACCGTTAATTTCAAGAAATTATTTCTATGGGAATACACCTACAATGTTCGGGCACCTCAACTGAAGCGGATCAAATTTTATTGGGGAGGCCAGTGACGTTTCCGAAAACGTCTGTTGGAACCTCTGAGTTTCATTGTTTTTCAGATGGCGGTAGCTTCAGTGGCAGTGCCCATTTTGTGGGCACTATGCTCAGTGTCAGTGCTGATGCACTGGCAGCTGGTGCATGGTCTGGCTCACGTCAAGGTGTCTCTGAATGAAGTCTACCAAGCAATTCTCCACACCCAGAAGCGGCTCCTAAAGTGGCTGTGTGATGTCATCACGAATGCAGCTACTCGGGACCCATCTCACCACCTGAGGAAGCTTGTGCGTTGTCTTCAGGGGTCAATGGCCGCGTTTGGAATTCATTGGAAACGCTTTTATACTCATGTGTGTGGTTCCTGAACATTTATTTGCACTTATACTTCATCTGTCTCGCCTCTCTTCTAAAGTGTATGGGCCGTGAAACAACTCGAGCCTCGGTCACGTGTTCAAACATCAGGCCATGTTTGGGTGTGTTCATCACAATCTTGTTAACAAGGAGGGAGGGGGGGAGGGCTGGGTGTCGTTAACTGTGGGAAGGAAGCAGGAGGAACGTGCGGCGTAACGGTGTAGAGGACCAGTTGTTGGGGAGAGGTGCTCATGGCACGGAGGTAGGAAGGGTGGGTTGACCCAGAGGAAGTCTCACGGGCCGAAGACGACACCAAAGGCCCCCTTGAGTCAGGCCAATTACCGCGTCCGGGTATTTATTTCTAAACGCAATTTCGATCAAATACATTTCTTTAAAATCTGACAGGGAATTAAATCAACAATTCTGGGTAGAGTATCTTGTCCATCGCCCCAGGCACCCTCCGTACAGACGACCGCTGTCTGCAGTAGGTGAACGGTTACCTTTTTCTCCACCATCTTGAGAACGCAACCAGAGATCGTCTGTAATAAGGAAGAAGACTATATATTCCTCTCGTCCAGTTTGCGCATACGAGAGTTCATATTAAGATGGACTAATACTATTTTTTTTTCTGGCAAGCGCCCCGCTATTTATTCGGCTTTGATGGTCCTACAACATACTTTTACAGTCCGCTTCTCCGACACTGCCGAGTGGCGCTGGCTGATGGCTTACTGCTTGAGATGAGATTTATTGCTTGTATCATGCCTACCTATATCGCCTTAGGATCATTGGCTATTTGTATTCTTCTTACAGCAGATTCTATTGATGTTCTAGAAGAAGCGTGAATAATATCTGCTGTTGTGTTACTAATGTGGTGTGGGTGTTTGCACATGTGGACGCAACATGGTAGCAGTGTGCGGTGTTTGCACATGTGGACGCAACATGGTAGCAGTGTGCGGTGTTTGCACATGTGGACGCAACATGGTAGCAGTGTGCGGTGTTTGCACATGTGGGCGCAACATGGTAGCAGTGTGCGGTGTTTGCACATGTGGGCGCAACATGGTAGCAGTGTGCGATGTTTGCACATGTGGGCGCAACATTATAGCAGTGTGCGGTGTTTGCACATATGGCGAGATTGATATTGCCTAGCCTAATACCTGATGGCTCGTCAAATGCTTGCACTGACTCCACACGATGTTCCTCAACATTGAATGGACCGTTAAGATTTCCACATGGAAACCAAATTCCAAAAACTAAAAATTTACCCATCAACATTCCTAAAAAAAAATGTTGAAATCGGTATTGAGTTGACATTACTCTTCTTACTGCGAACATTCTAAAGCACTGCTCAGTCAGTAAACTCGTTACTAAGTTCTCCTTCACCTCCCGCCTCCCATCCTCGTCACCTGAGCTGGGCCTTATATATGGTAGGCAGATAGCGGCGATACCCCTTCACGCTTACGGAGCTTTCACTGACATTCCCGCCTCGTCTCACGCGGCTTTGAGCACGGAGAGGCTCGACACCGTGGTCGGTGATGCTCGACACCTTGCTCGGTGATGCTCGACACCTTGCTCGGTGATGCTCGACACCTTGCTCGGTGATGCTCGACACCTTGCTCGGTGATGCTCGACACCGTGCTCGGTGATGCTCGACACCGTGCTCGGTGATGCTCTACACCGTGCTCGGTGATGCTCAACACCGTGCTCGGTGATGCTCGACACCTTGCTCGGTGATGCTCGACACCTTGCTCGGTGATGCTCGACACCTTGCTCGGTGATGCTCGACACCTTGCT
>SDVV010009464.1:0-16695 GCA_016164225.1 Gammarus roeselii | reverse complement strand
TTCATACTAATTAATAACCCAGCTTCATGCTAATTGATAACCTAACTCTATACTAATCAATAACCTAGCTTCATACTAATTAATAACCTAGCTTCATACTAATTAATAACCTAGCTTCATACTAATTAATAACCTAGCTTCATACTAATTAATAACCTAGCTTCATACTAATTGATAACCTAGCTTCATACTAATTAATAACCTAGCTTCATACTAATTAATAACTAGCTTCATACTAATTAATAAACTAGCTTCATACTAATTAATAACTTAGCTTCATACTAATTAATAACCTAGCTTCATACTAATTAATATCCTAGCTTCATACTAATGAATAACCCAGCTTCATACTAATTATCTACGTGTGGACAACCTGCTGACCTCGCTTAACATCAATCGTAAAGCTATTAAGCCTTCATTTTCCTACCGAATCCTTCAAATTAACACACAAACATGGATGATCAACCCACCAACGGTCAACCTAGACTTGCAAATCTACCCTGAAGCAACTACTCCAACCAACGCGTACCGGCAGGAATTCCTAAGACTACTCGAGGAAGAATATTTAGAGCACCGCAACATATACACTGACGGCTCCAAAACCGCGGACGGAGTGGGAGCCGCCGCTGTGTGCGGGGACACCCCACTCTCGGCCATCCTCCCACAAGAGGCCTCCGTGTTCTCTGCGGAGCTTCGCGCACTCGAACTCGCCGTCTCTATCGCAAAAACACATCGCTTCCCCAAATACGTCGTATTCTCAGACAGTCTGAGTGTCCTCACCCAGCTTGAAACACTGCACTATGAACATCCTGTTCTACGTAAGACGCAGCACGATCTCTTTGTGATGACCGAGACGGGTCAGGCAGTGGAATTCTGCTGGATCCCCGGGCACGCGTGAATAAGAGGAAACGAACTTGCGGACTCGCTTGCTAAACTGGCATCTTCTCACCAAGAACTTTTTTTTTTGCAATACAGTACCGGGACTGGTTCCCTATCATCAACTCCTACATAACATCCCGATGGGATGAAATGTGGCAACAGAGTGGACACAAAATGCTTTCAGTCAAACCCTCAGTCGGAGAATAGGAAACAAAGTTCACCAACAGAAAACACCAAGTGTTCATCAACCGCTTGTGCACGGGACACACGTGGAAAACTCACAACCACCTGATGGATGTCGACATAGGACCCAACGCGCCACCTTGTCCCTGTTGCCACCAAGCGGCTATCAGCGTGAAACACTTACTGATGGATTGCAACGCACTCGCGGCAGCCCGTCGAGCGTTCCTAGATCCCCCGTGCAACCTACAAAGCCTACTCACGGACCCAACCTACCGTAGAAAGCACATCGCTTCCGGAAAACACACCGGACTATACGAAAATGAGGTGGTCTCTCCACCCGATTACGCACAGAAATAACAACACATCTTACGTAGATACGCATTAACTCTTTACTCTCTCGTACGCGCTAGTACGCGAATATGCCACAATTGAAATATGTACTGACTTCATCTTGACAAAACTAGTATTTTTGCACGCGAGGCCGTGCGGACTTACCTGAATTAATGACGGTCGCGCCAGAGCCTCGCCCTACGGGGAGCCTATTATGACTCCCGTTGAGGCTCTGGTGGATATGAGGCCTAAATCAAATCATACTAATTAATAACCTAGCTTCATTCTAATTAATAACCTAGCTTCTTACTAATTAATAACCTAGCTTCATACTAATTAATAATCTAGCTTCATACTAATTAATACCCTAGCTTCATACTAATTAATGACCTAGCTTCATACTAATTAATCAACTTGGCAAACGTGAAATCGTTCGGCAATTGTGACTTCTTAAGAGTAGTCCTACTCAAAACTGATTGATTGATCAAGCACAAATGATTGGTTGATCAAGCACATCCATGGACTTGGTTGACAAGGGACACTTCTTATATCTCATTTTCGGTTCATACGTACCAAAACTTTAATAGAGAAGAACACATATCGTTGCTGAGTTGCAATGGTCGCAAACAATTTCCCTGCATAATTTATGATGAAAATGGCATTTCTCTTATCAATTGATCGCCAGCGTGTTTCAGGCATATGTGAATGTTGATCTTATAACACAATGAATAATCTCGATGGTTAATTATCCTGATCACTATTACACAGGGCCGTTGGCTGGATTACCCAATTCCTCTGGATTATTATGCTGATCACTATTACACAGGACCGTTGGCTGGATTACCCAATTCCTCTGGATTATTATGCTGATCACTATTACGCAGGACCGTTAGCTGGAGTACCCAATTCCTCTGAATTGTTGTGCTTATCACTATTACACAGGACCGCTAACGGGATTACCCAATTCCCCTGGATTAATGTCCTAGAACTGGATTACATTTTGGAATAGAATAAGTCATGAGCAAGTTTATACTCCAAAGTCAGTGGTGCCTGCTTCCTCGTTGCTGCTATATCGGTGACTGCTGCCACGTCGCCGCTACATCTGTGCCTGCTGCCACGTCGCTGCTACATCGGTGCCTGCTGCCACGTCGCCGCTACATTGGTGCCTGCTGCCACGTCGCCGCTACATCGGTGCCTGCTGCCACGTCGCCGCTACATCGGTGCCTGCTGCCACGTCGCCGCTACATCGGTGCCTGCTGCCACGTTGCTGCTACATCGGTGCCTGCAGCCACGTTGCTGCTACATCGGTGCCTGCTGCCACGTCGCTGCTATATCGGTACTTGCTACCACGTCGCTGCTACATCGGTACCTGCTGCCACGTCGCTGCTACAGCGGTGCCAGCTGCCCCGTCGCTGCCACATCGGTGCCTGCTGCCACGTTGCTGCTACATCGGTGCCTGCTGCCACGTTGCTGCTAAATCGGTGCCTGCTGTCACGTTGCTACTACATCGGCGCTTGCTGCCACGTCGCTGCTACATTGGCGCCTGCTGCCACGTCGCTGCTACATCGGCGCCTGCTGCCACGTCGCTGCTACATCGATGCCTGCTGCCACGTCGCTGCTACATCTGTGCCTGCTGCCACGTCGCTGCTATGTCTGTGCCTGCTGCCACGTCGCTGCTACGTCTGTGCCTGCTGCCACGTCGCTGCTACATCGGCGCCTGCTGCCACGTCGCTGCTACATCGGAGCCTGCTGCAACGTCGCTGCTACATCGGTACCTGCTGCCACGTTGCTGCTACATCGGTGCCTGCTGCTACGTTGCTGCTACATCGGCGCCTGCTGCCACGTCGCTGCTACAGCGGTGCCAGCTGCCCCGTCGCTGCCACATCGGTGCCTGCTGCCACGTTGCTGCTAAATCGGTGCCTGCTGCCACGTTGCTGCTACATCGGCGCCTGCTGCCACGTCGCTGCAACATCGTTGCCTACTGCCACGTCGCTGCTACAGCGGTGCCAGCTGCTACGTTGCTGCTGCTGCATCAGTGCCTGCTTCCACGTTGCTGCGACAGTAACAACACAAATCGAAGCAATAGTCATTACAGAGCACCCGTGCACATGTGACTAGATTGTAATCGGGCCCCTCACGAGCTGGGCGACAAAGCAAGCTAGCCAATGGAAATTGGAATCGTTCCCGTACAGAATACTAACTGAGAACCCCCGCTATAGCACAGATTGGTCCCTAGTTTGTGCTGGGACCTTAAACCGCACGTTTGCTTTGATTGAATATTTGTGGCCGTGTAACGTTAACTGTAGAGCCACTATAGCCAGCTAATAGGCCAGCATGAGTGAGCCCATTGGCCCCTGGCGCGAACCAGGGGGCCGATGGGGAGTCGAAAAAAAACTCTATTTGAGAGGGACCATCATCCCCTCCAGAGCACCAAAAACCAAGATTCCAACGGTCAAGAAAATCAGCCTCGTCAAGATGACCAGCATCACCTCGGCGGACGACGACCGGAGGGACGGCCGCATCGACGAGTTGACCAAGAACGTCCAGGAAAGACTGAATCTGCTGAGCCAAGCGACCGGCCTCTCTGAACAGGAAGCAGAAGTTTTCGCCGCAGCACCTAGCACAATTGACGACCGTCTAACGAGACTAGAGGGTCATGTCAAGATCATTTTTCTCCATATCCACGAACTAGTAAAAAACCAACCAACTAAAGAACCCGCAACTTACACAAGTACCTCCACCTCTACGTCTGACGACAACTTCGACAACTCTTCACCTCACCAAAATCCCAACCGAGCTCCAGGGACTGCAAGGAGGAAGCAATACACGTCATTCAATGAACACAACTTGTTCAACAATAGTCCTACCTTTCCAGAACACCTGAAGATCACGTTCGACGCCAACGACAGACCGGATATTTGTCCATACACTCTGCGAAAAGAGCTAGGTTCTTTCACTGGCCGCACAGTCCTGAGCGTCGCCACCAGCGGCGACGAATGCTGTGCCATCGGAGTAGACACAAAACTTTAAAGTGACACGATTTTCTCCAAAAACAGACTCTGTGGAAAGCCATGCAAAATAGAGCCACACCCGACTTTCTCTACAAGTTCAGGTTTGATCTACGTTGAGGATATCCCGAAGGAGGAAATCGAGGAGTACATCACTGGACTCGTTCAATACGATGACTGCGTTGTCGAAGAAAAGGTCGCACCACAGATCACACCAAGAAGAGAGACTACCACAGCCCTAATACTAAAATTCAACTGCCCCACTCCCCCAAAATACATGGACATCCCCTTCTGCGCCACAAAAACCAAGATTACACCATTTGAGAGACGTCCGATGCGATGTTATAAATGCCAGAAATACGGACACACGAGTGGAAACTGTAATGGTAAGCAAAGATGCTCATACTGCTCCCAGGACGACCACGACAAACGGGATGATCCCCAGTCATGCCAATCCGAAAAACAGCACCGTTTTTATTGCATAGTAGGCGGACACCCCACCGGACACAGAGACTGCCCAGTGGAGGAGAGGGAGAGAGCGATCCTCCAATACCAGATAGATCACGGGGTCGGGCGACGAGAGGTTGTAGTCTCGATGCGCTCTTCTCAAAATAACCCTGCTACTCGGGAGAGAAGATCGGAAGATCCCTTTCACTACCTCATAACGTTCAACAAAAGCGGTGCAAACAAAGTTTCCATTTCAGCCAACCCATTTATAATGATGAAGTTACTCACCGAACAACTAGGAGGAAAACTGAAAGAAATACAACGACAAGGAAAGAAATATCTGGCCTATGTCACAGAACGTGAGCAAAGTAACGCTATGCAAAAGATTACCCACATTACCCACATGCATCCGTCCTTCAACAATACCAAACAGATTATATACACCTCCCGTTACACGCCTACAACAGACCTCAGTGCTTTCGCTGAAGGTCTAGCTGAAGACTACGGAGTTACCGAAGTTCGTCAAGCAACATGGATAAAATCACGTAATGCAAATTCTACTGCATACCAAATTACCTTCCCGGGACACGACGCACCAGAATTCATGGTAATCCTGAGTGAACAAGGAAGAACCAAAACCTACCCAGTAGCAACATGGCCCCCAACATGCAAAAAATGCCTAGAATACGGCCACGTCATCGCATACTGCCAGCCACACGCACCCCAACGTTACAAGAAATGCGCTGGCGAGCACGACAGAAAAGACTGCACAGTCCACCACCCTAAATGCTACCACTGCTCATGCATCCATGAGGCAGGCGACCGCGACTGCTCATTACATATGGACCAAAAATATATAACAATAACATGAAATGAACACAGAGTTACACGGAAGCAAGCTATCCATATCTGGAAAGACGAAAACCCAAACCGTCTCAATTATGCCAAAGCAGTCAAATCGACAAGCCAACCAAGCTCCCCCGACGATATCAACACATCATCAGAACAACATCGTAACAAGACTCCAACACTCCTACATGGCTGCAGTGCTTCCTCACCCAGCCCAGCGACCGGCTCCGCACCAGAGACGCACAGTTCTAGAAATGATTTATGCAAAGACCTGGAGGACGACTAGATGGATGCATCTCCCGCATTCGACCACACAGCAAGGCTCACTACAATAAAAGTAAAAACAAAATGACAAAGAGATGAGGAAACCTCCGATATCCAGGCACCACTGAGCAAAAAGATCGGTAACAACAATCAGATAACGGCCCGCAAGGACCAAAACCCAGAACTACCTCCACCTGCCTCGAATGTGGCTCCATTCGTGGAAAACCACTGCCAGAGACAAGGTCCCCCGTTAACAAGCCCGACTCACGAACACACCATCAGTGAGAACGATCACGGCCTGGCTGACAGCTCTTATCTAGAAGAGCTCATACGCGAGACCTCCGCACAACCAGACATATTACCTAGCCCAAATACCTCTCACTCCACACAATCATCCACACATATGAAAAAGGCTACCACAGAAGAAGAGCGCGCTCGCTCACGAAGCAAACACAGTGAGCACACACCCTCGTCTTCCTACAAGAGCATTCGCAGCCACGACCGCAGCAACCACAGCAGACCACCTTCCACCGAAGGCAGACACTCCCGTGAACACTTCCAATCCGAAACCCCTGGGCAAAACTCAAAGACACACGCACCACAAAAGCTCCAGCAAACTACGCGACCACTCAAGATCATCAAGGTCAGAGTGCGAACAGCCTTCAAAATGACCACCAAAATACTCCAGTGGAACTGCCAGGGACTCTGAAACAAGAAAGACGAATTACCATCCCTAATCGCCAACCATAAACCTTCAGTGATTGGCCTCCAGGAGATAAAACTCCGAGAGACCGCCACCCTCAGAATCCCCAATATATCATACACCGCCGCGAAGGCCACACCAACGTGACTGCCCACGGCGGAGTGGCACTAATGATTCACCAAAGTGTACCTCACCATCGTCTTCTCTTGAGGACAGAACTCCAAGCTAACGCCGTAAAGATATGCGTCTCAAGACCAATAACAGTGGTATCCATCTACTCATCAAGAAGCCATGACCTCTCGGAAGCACTAATGACCGAATTGCTAAGCTAACTGCCCTCACCAGTGCTCCCCCTTTGAGACTTCAACAGCTACCATGAAACATGGGGATGAATGAGAACAGACCCCAGGGGAGTGATAAGGGCTAACACCATATACACTCACAACCTGGTCCTTCTATACGACGGACAACCCACCCTAATCACCCCCGAAAGTGAAACTGCCATCGATTTATCCATATGCTCCTCAACTCTGGCACCCTAACTCGTTTGGGGAGTTCTGCCTTCAACACACGACAGCAATCATAACCCAGTCAACATATCGCTTCTCATCAACCAACCAAGCAGCCCTGTCCCACAAGAACTTCGATTCAACTACCGGAAAGCCAGCTGAATAGAATACTCGGCGCACATCGCGTGGAGTGATATGGACAACATCCCCGAAACCACGTCGGAACACGAAGTCGTCGCCCAACTATACGAAAAGTTTTAAGCCGCAGCCGAGGCAAGCATTCCCCAATATACCCCCTCAACCTTCTTTCCGCAACCATGGTGGTGCCGAGAGGTACAAGAAGCAAGAGATAAGTGAGAAAAGCTATATCATGCCTACCGACGCGCATGGTCCCCTAGGAACCGAGTAGCTTGGAAAAGGGCATCAGCTGTACATCGAAAACTTCTAGTGGAGAAGAAACGTGAAAGCTGGGCTAAATTAGTCAATACTATTAATCGAAACACTCCCCTCTCCCAGGTGTGGGAAAAAATTCGACGCATTCAGGGAAAACCCGAACGACCTAATAACATCCTTTCTGACGGAGGCAGAACTTATTCTTCCCATGCAGAAACCGCAAATAAACCAACTCAAACGTTTAGCCAGATTTCGCAATCAACAAACTACACGGCTGTTTTCCAGCGGGAGAGGAACTTGTGAGAAAGCGAACATCTTGACTTCACTTCTAGAGACGAAGAGGCCTACAACAAACCTTTCTCCCTCCACGAACTGCGGAGCGCTCTAGACCATACACGTGAAACTTCACTTGGGCCAGACCGGGTACACATCAACATGATCAAAAATCTCTCAGATGGCGCCCGTGACTACTTATTAAAAGTGTTCAACACTCTGTACTCAAACTCATTTTTTCTCAATCAATAGCAGGAATCAACAATTATCCCAATACCCAAACCCGGGGAATTCCACGGCGACCCACACAACTAGCGCCCCATCGCTCCTACCAGCGTTCTCGGCAAGACCATGGAAAGAATGATAAATACGCGCCTCGTCGACTACCTTGATATGCATGCAGGCCTGAACAGAATCCAGTGTGGCAGCCACAAGCGCCACTCTACGACGGACCACCTTGTAAGACTGGAATCTAACATTAGACAGGCATTTGTCCGCGGAGAACACGTGGTTTCCATTTTTTTTGACGTGGAAAAAGTATGCGACACTACCTGGAAATATGGCATCATGAAGGATCTCCACAGCAAAGGGCTGAAAGGCCACTTACCGCGTAATATCCACCAATTCCTGCAAAATCGCACCTTCAGAGTCAAGGTCAGCGACATCTTATCACCATCCTATCCACAAGAAATGGGCGTCCCCCAAGGAAGCGTCCTCAGCGTCACACTTTTTATACTCAAAATCGACCACATAGCAAACATTCTCCCGCGCGACGGAAGATTGCTTTCATCACTATACGTGGACGACTTACAAATAAGCTTTAGGCACCCTAGCCTCTTATCAATTTAACAGGAACTCAAGAAATATCTAAACCTAGTCGGAAACTGGGCCTCCCGAAACTGATTCAGATTCTCGCCCCCATAACGAAAAGCATGCACTTTACTCTCGTGCCCGGTTTACACCAAAGACCAGCCCTAAAGCCAAATAACACTCCGCTAGTATACGAGGAATCAATAAAATTCCTCGGTCTTGTGTGGGACCCTAAACTCACATGGCGACCTCATATTGAAGCCCTGGAGACCCGCTGCAAAAAAGCAACCGGACTTATCCTCTCTGTAACATCCTTAAAATTCGAAGCCAATATGGACACTGGCATAACGTTATTAAGAACATTAATACGCTCGCGCATTGACTATGGAGCAATTGTTTACGGTTCAGTAGCCAAAACCACCCTAGAACCCCTCTCAATCATAGTTAATAACGCCCTGCGTATCACAACCGGTGCGTTTCGTTCCACACCATCGAATCCTTGAACGTGCTTGCTAACGAGCTTCCTCTTTCGCTCCAGAGAGACAAACTCTCACTACAGTACTATTTCAAGACATTCGCCTCTTCTAGGTTGTCAAAGAGTTTACGTGCAATGATCTTTTCCAGAACTTTTGAAGTTACTGGTAGAAGGCTCATGGGTCTGTGATTTGAAGAGTCGTTTACCTCCCCTTTTTTTATAAATAGCTTTGATTAGCGCGTGTTTCCAATTTTGAGGAAAGGTATTTGTTATAATGGATGTGTTGATGAGCAGCTGGAGACATGGCAAAATAATTTGTAACCCGTCTTTGAGGTACTGTAATGCTATTCTATCCTTCCCACAAGAATTGGTATTTTTGAGCGCGAAAATTGCCGAAGTAATTTCCAGTCTGCTTACCGGGCTCTGTGTCCACATTTGGTCGTTCGTGGTGGATGAGTCGTTATGAGAAGGAACTGTGAACCGAGTTAGCTTATGCACAACCGGGATTTCGTGAACCACCGGGAAAATTTTGCTGTGTTTGTTCATTACCTCTTCGTATGTGTGCTTTCCAACGTTAGCGAAAAACGCATCGAATGATTCTGCTATTTCTGCTGAGTTTTCATAATTTGAGGACTTTTTTGGTTCCATGTTCCAACTCTGCTTCGGGTTGTTTTTTGCTTTTTCTAATTCAGCATGGAGCGCATCTCTCTTTGCTTTGCCTGTTGAGTTTTTTACGCGTTTTCTCGTCGGTTGGCAAACCACTTGCATGACATTTAAAACACGCGATTCGTCGGTCAAATTTGTTCTATTTGAATCGGTGTCACTTTTATCACCATTTTTGTTGGCTTGACCTTTCAGAAACCTTTGAAAATATTTCGGGTTTGTATTTCCTGATTGAGTTTAGAAGTCATCCAGTTGACTGGAGGGAGAGTTTTTTTTTGTACTATTGGTGTTAGTGTCGAGAGCTGCTTAGAACATGTCTGCGAAAAATATTGCTTGAATATTCACGTCGTCCGTGTTGTGCGTGTTGTTAAGCGATGGGATTCTGTTCCATAACTCTTGCCTCAGTGAATCTCGTGAGCAGTTTTCTTTATTTCTATACGTCCGGATGACTGGTACCCGTTTTTCTTTTCTTACTGTGATCAGGCAGCCTATTTCCTGATGGTCGGCAGGTGACTCACAAACCTTGGTGCTTATGACAGACGATCGATTGTTTGTAATTATCAGATCGAGCACTGAGCAACAGTCTTTCGTGATTCTAGTTGGTTCCTTAATGAGCTGCTCAAGTTTTAATCTTTTAGTTATTGGGCCAAATTCATTAGGTTTTAATTGATTGTCATTGAAATCTTCTAGGACGTACATGTTCTTCTTCAGAGTTGCTGATGTCTGGAGATTTGATTCTATGTGGCTGATTGACTGGTTGCTGGCTTTGGGTGGCCTGTAAATAGCTCCGACAATAAAAGATTTAGTTGTTCTCACTTGGACGGTAATCCAAATATCATCCACTTCGTCTCCACATCCACTCGTTTTTAATGTCCTGGTTGTGTACTCATTTCTGGCATGTATACAGGTACCGCCTCCTCTTTTACCTCGGTCTTTTCTGAACAGTTCATACCCATCTATCTGACTGAAGCTGCTATCCATGATGGGTGTCAGCCATCTCTATGTAAGGCAGAGAAACACACATCTTCATCCCTTAGCATCAGTTAAACTGGTCTAGCTTAGACAGGAGACTTTGCACATTTATCTGTTGTATTAGTATGTGGTTCTTGTCTTTTGGTCGAGGCTTGCTTGCTTTGTCGCCCAGCTCGTGAGGGGCCCGATTACAACCTAGTCACATGTGCACGGGTGCTCTGTAATGACTATTGCTTCGATTTGTGTTGTTACTGTCGATGACCGTAGTGTTGCCTGTAACGAGGTCCTGGCTTTTGGGACGCCGTCTGGTGAGTCTTCTGCATAGATGCAGGTATCCGGTGCATCGTACAGGGCGGTGAATTTATTGGAGCCGAAGTTTTCATCACTTGATGCATTGTTTGTTTTGGGGAATGTAAGAATTTCTATAGGTACAAGTGCGCTGTAATGATGGTCTTTTGAGTGAATGAATAATCTGAGAACTGTCTGATTATTATTCAAGCGTGGCTTGATGGATCTTATTGTTGTATTGGCGCAGCCGACTTCCTGAACGATGTCAATACGAGGTCCCAGGACGTTGCTCAGCATTGTGGGGACTAGGTCTCCCAAGGGTTGATTGTAGTCTCTGTTATAAAAGTACTGTTCCTTAAATATTAGGAATGCTTCGTCGTACCCGTTTTTTGGGATAAAACCTGAATAGTAGTCTATGTTCACATCGGCTTCATGCCATGCAGCGCTCAGTAACGAGTCGATGTCTTGTTTGGGACAATACCCAATTTGGTGTTTTCATTATTGGCTTATTGCATGTATCAGGCAGTGGCCATCTGTCGGAGTTCGCTTTAGCTGTAATTTTAAATTATTTAACACTGTGGCAATTTTATTGTTTACATGGTTACGGGAATTTTTATTTTTTGTCTTCTATTGTGATGAGGAGCATTGAGGTTTGTTTGGGAAACACTGGAAGGGACGTAGGGTTGAGTTAGATGATATTTTGTTCAGTGGCAAGAACAATAGGTGAGGGGTAGGTTTCTGGTAGAAAGCGTCGTTTGGTTTGGTGTTCAGAGGCATTGATGATGGGTGGAGCGTATAGCAGGTGTGTTGCGGGCTTTGGGTGCTGTGCAGTGTCATTGATGATGATTGGAGCGTATAGTTGATGTACAGGGGGCTTTGCTTGCTATGCAGTGGCATTGATGATGGGTGGGGCATACAGTTGGTGTGCAAGGGGCTATATGATGAGTGGAGCGTGCAGTTGGTGTGCCGGGGTCTTTTCCTGCTGTGCAGTGACATTGATGATGGGTTGAGCGTATAGTCGGTGTGTTGAGGGCTTTGCGTGCTGTGCAGTGGCATTGATGATGGGTGGAGCGTCCAGTTGGTGTGCTGAGGGCTTTGTGTGCTGTGCAGTGGCATTGATGATGGGTGGGGCGTATAGTTGGTGGGCAGAGGGCTTTTCGTGCTGTGCAGTGGCATTGCTGATAGGTGGAGCGTCCAGTTGGTGTGCAGGGGGCTTTGCGTGCTGTGCAGTGGCATTGATTATGGGTGGAGCATATAGTTGATGTGGAGGGGGCTTTGCGTGCCGTGCAGGGGCATTGATTATGGGTGGAGCATATAGTCGGTGTGCAGAGGGCTTTGCGTGCTGTGCAGTGGCATTGATTATGGGTGAAGCGTATTGTTGGTGTGCAGAGGGCTTTGCGTGCTGTGCAGTAGCATTGACTATGGGTGGAACGTATAGTTGATGTGCAGAGTTTTTTTGTGCTGTTCAGTGGCATTGATGATTGGTGGAACGCTTGGTTGGTGTGCAGGGGGCTTAGCGTACTGTGTAGTGGCATTGCTGATGGGTGAACCATATTTTTGGTGCAGGGGGCTTTGCATGCTGCGCAGTGGTATTGATTATGGGTGGAGCATATAGTTGATGTGCAGGGGGCTTTGCGTGCTGTGCAGTGGCATTGATGATGGGTGAAACGTAGGGTTTAGTTTTGTCTGCCGCGGTGGAAATGAAAGGGGGGGTTGTAGGGTTGAGATGCCAATAGTTTGAACTGCTGTGATACGGCATGGAACGAGTTTAGCTGGAAAGGCGGTACTGTTATAAAAGTACTGTGTTTCGATGATAGCGCTCTGCGTAAGTGTTTTCGTAATTGAATGGTTTGCATTGCGGGCTGGTACTGTGCGTTAGGTCATCGCTCGTGGAAGACCGACGGTTGCTTTCTTGTTGGTTGTGAGGCAAGTGGTGTTTCTGGGCAGGGCTCGGGTGCCAAAAGAAGAGCTGCAATCCGTGAGTGTGCGCAGCTAGCTGCCTCGTGATCAGGTGTAGATCGTGAGTGAGTTTTGTTGGTTGAAGAGTGATTTGATGTCAATCGGAAGGGCGTAGGCCACGGAAGTGTGTAGTTAGCGTGTGTGTGATTGGGTGAGTCAATTGGTCACAAAATACAAGCAGGCAACTAGATGGCGCTGGCGCATTACTCCAGATTAGCAAAGAATGTGTAGGGTTCATTTTGACTAATAAATAATTGACCTGTTTCCATAGAAGCGATATTATTAACGGGCCGTACTTGGATTGGATACCGTATTTATTTTCAAGCTCTGTAATACTTGCATTCATTATGTATCTCGTCCTACGGGTTTCTCTGACGCCATAGCTGTAGGATTCGCGCCCTACGGGGGCGCCTATTATGATTCACGTTGAGGCTCACCTTGGTGGAAATGAGGCTCAAATCAAAGCTGTAGGATATTTTGGCACCGACGGTCCTAGTAGGACGCATTCATGGACCTTTACTCCCAACCACAGTCCATTGAAGCACGATCAAAACAGAGGTTATTTTTATTAGCAGACCATATTCAAGGCAGCTATGCCATGAGTAACCAAATAGGAGGAAGTCTTCTCTGTAGGTTATTTTTATTAGGAGACTAATTCAAGGTAGCTATGCCATGAGTAACCAAATAGGAGGAAGTCTTCTCTGTAGGTTATTTTTATTAGGAGACTAATTCAAGGTAGCTATGCCATGAGTAACCAAATAGGAGGAAGTCTTCTCTGTAGGTTATTTTTATTAGGAGACTAATTCAAGGTAGCTATGCCATGAGTAACCAAATAGGAGGAAGTCTTCTCTGTAGGTTATTTTTATTAGGAGACTAATTCAAGGTAGCTATGCCATGAGTAACCAAATAGGAGGAAGTCTTCTCTGTAGGTTATTTTTATTAGGAGACTAATTCAAGGTAGCTATGCCATGAGTAACCAAATAGGAGGAAGTCTTCTCTGTAGGTTATTTTTATTAGGAGACTAATTCAAGGTAGCTATGCCATGAGTAACCAAATAGGAGGAAGTCTTTTCTGTAAATGCGGGCCAGGTTTGTCAGCTGGTCCTTGTTGAGCTGGCTATAGAACTTAGGCAGAAGTTGTTGGTAGTCAGAGTTGGAGGCGTGAAGTCTCTTTGGCTGAAGGACTGTCGATAGACCGGAGACCTGTGGGGTCACAGAACACAAAAAGGTGGTCAGGAACTAGCCGAAGGGGTCATGAGCTAGAGCAATGACTTGCATTAGAGCAGGCATGATATGCTTTGAGGTTTCGGCCTTTGCCTTTGTTATCACTTTTGTAACGTATGCAGATAAAGTAGTACTGATGGCTTAAACAATTAGGTAATCTGTTTTCACATATCATCGTCCCTGACATGACAGCTTGAGGTGCATGGGAGTTACGCTTTCAATAGCAAGGCTAGGCCGCTGTACTTTCATGCAATCTAAACTCCTTGCCAGGCGAAGAAGCAGTTTTTATCTTGAAGACGGCAAACATTTTCCTTCTGCCCTTCAGGCAATACATATTCGTTACAGATCAGGCGTAACAAACTTTTGTGTTGGACAGTTTATCAAAAATAGCAAAGGAAAATAACTCCCGACTCACAAGGGTTAGTTATTCGAAAAAATCCTGACTCGCCCTGACTCGCAAGGGTTTAATCAAAAGGCAAATTTTGAAATAACCATTGCATCAATATACTTCTATCGTGACCACCCAAATAAGTTCAAATTTCATTGTAGAAGTGAAGTTTTGATGGGTAACGACGTGACTGCAACATAACACGTTGTTCGCTAGTTATTATTTCAAACTGTGACTCACGAAGTCTACCATCGAAAAAGTTTTTTTTTTATCACGATATAACATTATGTGAATCAACTTTTTTCTCACGTAAAGTGTTGAAGAAAGTTTATGTTGTTTGATCAATTTACTAAACTAAATTAGATCTTTCAACAGCAGATTAAGACTAGGTAAAAACTCGTCCCTGTTCAATTTTGCCTGAAATATATTTGCCCGACTCAATAAACATCAATGACAGATTAGGAAGGAGATGTTGCATCTCTTCCACCACAGCGTGGATGTTTCATTTCTGTGATGGCTCGTATTATCAAATACTAGACAGATTTTTCCTACAGAAATGCCCCTATACATATTACATTACATGCAATTTGGAACATTTTCAACTTAAAACAGAATAAGTATTCACACAGATATTTTTTCCCAACAATATACTTATTCTGTAATTTTATCTCGTGCAAAAGATCAATTGAATATCATTACATTTTCGCCATCACGCGTACATTTGTTCCAATATTGTGTTTCTGGCAGTTCACGAGATTTGGCCCAAGTCCATCAGATGGTGAGAGTTTAGAACCTATGTTGCTAGTGATAGAAAATATGTTGACCGTCATTTCTTAGTGTGCTCGTGGTTGAACCATGGTTGAGTCAGTGTGCTTCTGAGAAAACATGTGTTGACAGTCATTGCTTAGTAGTAGTGTATATCTAACGGAAAACGCAAATGGGACAATGTGATAGTTAGGGAGTATCTAATTACATTGTGTGTCAGACTTAGTCCCAGTGTAACTCAGACATTGTAATTATTAGTTACTTGTTGGCCCAGTTAATTACTTTTGCCACTGGTTTAATTACTTTTGGGGCTCACGGGAAACATAAATAGGACAATGTAATTGTTGGGATGTATCTAATTACATTGTGTGTCTGACTTAGCCATAAATTGGACAATGTAATTGTTGGGATGTATCTGAATACATTGTGTGTCTGACTTAGCCCCCATATAGCTGGAACATTGTAATTACTAAGAACTTGTACGGCGGATCAATTGTTTTTGTGGTCAAGTTAATTACTTCAGGTAGTGCGAGAACGCCCGGGAGGGGATGGGGGAGGACGATAGGGGAGGGGGTGGCCATGACAGACAGAAAAGCCCCTGGTTATGGATGATTTGTTAATGAGTCATGTAGACGGTAATTATTATTGTTTTGGGTTAGTTTGATTGGATTATTTCGTACGGTATGATGGTTGGGTAGGACTTAATTCTTTTCAAGAGGATACTTTATATCGTATTGTTTAGTTTCGCAGGGTACCCTATTATTTTTTCATGGTTTTTATTGCTCACACATTATGTCATGTATGGTATTCGTATTCGATGTTGTTACCTTCGTCATAAGATATCCTTGCTCGATCGTGATCATACGTAGATTTTGACATTTTTCTCTTTATAAGTGAAGATCGTAGTTTATACATATTATTTCATAGCACAATTGATAATATTTGATTAAATCCATTTGTTTTAAGCCGTTGTAGCTATAGTTATTTTCAGAGATTCGTCAGGGCTCATCGTTAAGATTCAATTAGTAGGCGCAGAAACCTTCACGTCTTTTTAAAACCGTATGTCTGCGGATAATGAAACAACTTTAGATATATTTATTTATTACATAGATACATAGATACATGGTTACATAGGAACATCAATCTATCTATCATCATTTTAGGGCCGGTTGCAGTACGTTTCACAAATTTTCAATACATATTTCGGTGGACAATGAGACTAGTTCAAAAATATTTATATATATATATATATGTATGTATGTATGTATTTATGTATGTATATGTATATATATATGTATTTATATATGTATGTAT